>APFE030668032.1:309865-366291 GCA_000404065.3 Pinus taeda | reverse complement strand
ATTTCAGTATTTTCCATTAATGAAATGAAGTATTATTTCCGCTGCATATTTGTGTATATGGTTATCTTTGTATTTTGTTGTGTTCCTGTTTAAATCTGGATCAACAATATATAGGATATTATGGGGAAGAAAGGCAAAGCTCCAAGCTCTGAAGAGAAAGAAATGACACCCTTGTATACAGACACCACCTGTAACAGAGATGCTGGTATTACTACTTGGGAAGGCATGTATAATATGCTTGGAGAAGAGAATCCCAAAGTGATGGAGGTTACGGCTATTGCAGGTTCACAGGGGTCTTCTGAGGCATCAGTTGCAAATCTAGCTTGCTCGTTCTTGCACCAGATAGCGGCGAGGCACAAAATTCTCCCCTACATGGACATGGTTAAATGGGTACCGGACAACGCTGACATCAAAAACAGACAATTTAAGACTCAGGGTCAAGAACTTATGAAATCATTATTTTCACAAAATTTGAGATTTATATCCACTAAAAGAAAGCGTGCAAGAGGTGAAAATCGCATCAAGGAAGCCCAGATCAAGAAACAGAGTCAGTTTCTGATGCGCGATCGCTGGGCAAAACTTCTTGAAAATGAAAGTCTCTAATTTCTTAGCCATATTTAAGCCCAGAAATTTGTAAAAAGAACGCTAGAGGTAAAAAAGTAAAACTTGAATCCTAAATCCAATGGAAATTGTCTGAAATATCTTCAATATGGTATGTATATATGTACAGCAATTGCAAACATGCTGGAGACAGAAGGCTCAAGAAAATGCAGAATCAATCAAAATATTAACTAAGTTGAATTGGGATTCTTACCGGGCGTGTTTGGTAAAACCACACAACCAGTGTATGACTCTCAAATGCATCATCGATTCTACTGAGAATATGGCGCCAGCTCTCGCTGACTCCGTTTTCGCAAGACAGTTAAAGTCTAAAGTCGGCCAACCGACCCTTCTCAAGCAAATGTTGAATGCTTCCGAATTCAAGGAGTAGATACAGAAATAGTTAGTTGTTAGTTTTAGATTCAATATTAGTATTAATTTTGCTTTATTTTTGCCTGAAAAGGGACGATCATTTAAATCATATCCTACATTTTTGTAATGAGTTATTTTTAGATTTAGTTAGTAGTATTTAAACCCTTCTCATGCATTTAGAGGAGGGTCCTGAAATTTATAAAAAACTTGTCCTCAGAACATGCACTTTTGCACCCTCCGAGGAGGTTTTGATGAATGAATGGAACATGATTTATCGATATCTGCATTTAATATCTGCTACTGATGTTTCACTTCTGTACTCTTAGTGGATGTTGGATTAAGAAGAGATAAATCATTATCACTTGAAGCTCATGAGTAGAACTAGTTATAAATGGTACTTCTATCTTTTAACTATTTTTGCCTTTGTGTTAAAGTGATATTCATATTCAATTGTTTATATATTTATGCGTGAATGCATGAGTTATCATTTGACACTTTTGTACGGTGATAACTATTTATTTATGCTTAATGTTTGAGTAGCTTATTATGCGATATGTTTTTCACAACTGTTTCGTCTAACCTTTTTTATGAAGTGGCTTATCTATATTGAATTCTTTTCTCATAAGAGTTGAATGATCTTTATTACCAATTGTTATCTGAAATCATTTTAGATCACATAACAGAAGGATTACACCCCGGGTTAGTGTCAGACTAGATATTTCTATTTATTAGAATACAATTGCATGTCATTAGATTAGAGTTAGAATTAGACATCTCACTTAGGAACTTTTAGAAAGTAAATATCAATTCTTCACACACACACACATATAAATTGGGAAACAAGTCCCATATCCCAGTCGAACCCACTATACCAAATGGAAAAGGAGATGCTAACCAAGGTCTAGACCGGGTGGGTATCCCCCTTGTTGTAGACCTTATGTTTGGGGCTTCAACATATTTGGCGCTAGAAGGAGGGCCTCGAACTGTGAATGGAAAGTAATTCTAAATCTAAATACCATTTTGAGAGTAAATCTCCCTCACCATCTCCCCTGACTTCTCCATTGCATTTAGAATCTTTAAATCCAGCTCTAGAAGACATAAGAACAACATCCGCTACTACAAACCTTGACATTTCAGAAAAATATACTATTGAACCTCCTGAATTTGAATCGTTGATTCACAAACTTCAACGATTTTCTATATCTCCTCAAAGATCTGATAAATCTCAAGGCAGCGTGACTTCGCAATATAACCCTTCTCATCCTCTTACTAGATTAAAGAGTGAAAAGTTTGGCATTTAGCCTATTAGTGTCAGTCTTTGCAACCTTCCTCCAATGATCAAACATGCTCTTACAAAATGATTTTAAGGTGTCAAGGTCAAATTTTGTCATTTCAGTGAGTCTTCAAGCAAAATTTGGTCACTAGGTATTAAGTCTAGGGTTTGTTTTCGCCCTTGTCAAAGTTGTCCAAATGACGTTCCATGTCAGCATTCAACTGAGTGTACCATCATTCAAAGGTTTTTCATCATCATGTCAAGTTCCACTGGGTCATTTTACACCTTGTTCACGCTTCAGTTGCGCCCAGGTAAGGCTCATTTCCCTCTCCTAGGGTTTTGAAGCTAATTTCTCTTGGATGGTCAAATCATCGGAAAAACTTGTATCCCGATGTTCATAAACCTTCCCTTATCCATAATGTACCTTATTAAACACTTCCCATCACTAAAATCCCCCAAATTCCTCATTTTTGCACAAACCCTAGTTTCTTGCTACAACTTGGCAATTTTCTAGGTTGGGCATGTGTTTAGCCCTTTTGGATCCCTTCCCCTCACTCAATTTATAATATTCCACTTTCCCCTACTTTCTAACATCCCTCCCCACTTCAAAAAAATTTCTGAATAATTTAGAATCCCCTTATCCCCTTCATTTCACTTCATTTCGACAAATCCCTTGTTCCACACATCGGGGTAGGTTTTACTCAAATGATATTTCTGAGAAATAAAAGATTAATTTTGGAAAACTAAGAGACGTTGTTGTCCACAACAGGCCAAGGAAGAAAAAGTCCTTCACTTTTTACACATGTGTCATGGTTTTAGAGAAATGTCAAAAATACAATTGCCTCGGGAGAATTGATGCACCTTTGAAGTGACCTTGGGAAAATCAAGTTTTCTCCTAGCTTGGTTGGCCAAATGACTTTCTTGATGAGTAAAATGATAGCTAAACAAAAATATATTTCCAATGAGCTAGCATGAGTGCAATGTAGAGTTGAGTAACACCTTCAAAAGTTGACTGCAAAAGTACTCTGCCTTGAGGCATCCTCATTTGGCACATTTTGACCAGTCTTGGGATATTTGATTTTTTATAGGGAAAATGAACTCAAAATTAAAAAATTCTGGTTGGGTTGGAAAGAATACTCAAAGAACTTTCCAGTGAGCTATCATGCACCCAATTTGGACACTAGGAAGGCCTCCAAAAGGCTCCTGCAAAAGGGCATGACGCACTGGGAAGGCGTGGTGCATTGGGCTGCCCTCCACAGTGCAAAAAATACACTAGCGCGGCGCAATGGGAAGGCGCGGTGCATTGGGATAAAATGCCTGAAATTCATTGAAATCTTCCTCCAAATTGCAAATTCTTCATTCCAAAAGTAGGTAGAACCTTCATTTTTGTGTTTCATCCAAGTTTGTGCTAGGGTATGGTAGTTGATGGATGGTAATGGTTGAAACAAAAACACCAAACCCTACCTCTTAAATTACCTCAAGGAACTTGTTGTTAGGGTTTCAAAATCGTTTTTTTGTCACCAAATTCACTCCTCCATCCCATTTATCCCCTGTTTTCACCATTCCCTAAGTTTCCCTACCCCCCTAGGTTCATTAATTCCTTCTCCCAAATTCTCTTTCCCAAATGCCTAACACCTCAAACCCTACACAACAATTCCTAACCTTATACATCAAATCCCTCAAACTTCCCATATTTCCTTAATAAAATTTGTCCCAACAGTCCCTAATCCCTCACTATATTTCCCTCCCCTTCCTTATTTCACTATTTTTCCTTGGTGGCAGAGGTTGCACAATCATTAAGACAGTCCAACACAGTTTGACACATCAACACCACTGGTTCAGGATAAAGACAAAAGAGGCAAAAAGAGCATGATCAACTCCAGATATTGACCAAGGAATCATTGGCCCACCATTTCCCTTGATGAAGAAGCTCCAGGCCAAATTTCAAGAAATTTGGAGCAAATTTTGCATTTTCAGAAATTTTTGCACTAAAAAACAGGGTTTTGCCTCCCTATGCGCTGCACCACATGGCGCGTTCTTTTGTTAGGGGGCTCTAAATTGTAAAAGTTTACATAATTGGATTTGGCATGAAAAATCATGACTTCTGGTGCATGGAAAAGAAGTTTGGTCAAGTTTTGAGTCCTCAGGAGGTCAAAAACACTCACAAAATGACCTCACTGCCCCTGTTTTGACACACAGGAAGCAATCTTGGGAGAATGGACTTTTGTAGGGGAACATGGACACCACAATGAATAATTCAACTTGTTTTGGAAAGTCAACAGGTATGAGTTTCCAATGAGATACCTTGGGCTCAATTTGGACTTCAGGAAGTGCTTCAAACTCAGTCTCAAAGTGGTGCAACGCATAGAGGATTTGGCGCAGCGCATAGAGGATTTTTGCTCAATTTTTCACCTTCCAGCTTAGAAATTCGGCCAATTTGACTAGTTTTGCTTCCAAATATAATTTTTGACCCATCTTGATTTAATTGGATAAACATGATGTAATTTTGGCACTTATTTACTTGTTCTAGAGGATTCATTCACTAAAAAATGAAAATTTAATGAATGCATCAGTTTCCTACCTTATAGAGGCATGTTGTTTTGATTGCCTAAATTTTAGTGCTTTGTTTAGAATTGGTTGAAATAGCTCCTAGAATGATGAGCTCGACCCCTAGAGGCAAGGGAATGGGTTTGGATTGTCTATATTATGTAATTTCTAAGTCATTTTCAGGGTTGGACACTTGGGATTTCTTAGCACTCTATTGTACATTTTACCTCTGCATTTTTGGCCAAGGAAAGACCAGGGTTTTGCAGCACTTGTTGGGATCCATGTGGCTTTATGTTTTGATGGTGTGTTTCTCTTTGTACTTGTAAGTTCATTGATGTTTATGTGTATCATTTTCCCTTCTCTATGCTTTTGAAATTAAACAAATGAGTGATTGAAGTAGAATTCACTGGATTGCTATGCTCTGCTTTGAAATTTGTTTAATTTTCAATGTTTTCATCTATTTGAGGAGGACTCTTGAGACCCTCTTGCCCTCCTTGGCTCCTCACCGATCTGATCCATCCATTTATTCACTCTTAAAGCATCAAAACGATTTCCTTCCTTGCCCCAATCAAAACTCTGTGAAAACTGTGTCTCATCCCTAGACCCAAATTTGCCTCTCCCATTTTCCAACTCAAAACCTCCAAAAAACTCAAATCAAACCTTTGTACTTCATACCTAGCCTAAAATAAGTTTTTATTTCAATCATCATGAGCCCCATTGATTATCCTTTGCCAAGATTGACCCATAGAGAGCCCTCTCCTGTCCTTGTAGGGCTAGCTATGAGGCTGAGCATGGTTTGATGTGGACCTAGAAGCTTACCTTTTCAGCTTGAAGTAAATCTAGGCTATAACATAGCCAACCGAGATACCTCTACCCACAAGGAAGAGAGAAAGGAGATCACCTAAAGGGTCTGATAGCGAGACTCTTTCATCATCATCATCCATCTCAACCTCTCCACCACGAAGTCAACCATCCACTCCTCCACTTCAAATCATTGTCCACCAGTCCTTTGGTACTTCCACATCTCCTTCTCAATCATCTGGATTCATAATATCCTCACCCTCTCAAATGTAGGGATCATTTTATGCACTTTCCTCTATTAGTAGGTCAGCAATGGCCCAATCTCCATGGAATAACCCAGGGGCAGTCTTAATGCCTGCGCCCTTGAGTCAGCTACCGGACCATCCTGAAAAATGGCTGCCTAATTTTAATCCTGAAGCGGCATGCTAGTAGAAGAAAATATAAATAACTTTATGCTATCCATAAATCTCAATGGAGTTACCAACGAAGATGTTGTCGTTCGACTTTTTCCTTATACTCTTCAGGGAGCAGCCGGATCATGGTATTTTTCATTACCGTCTGGATCTATCACCAGTTGGGATATCTTCCAAGAAAAATTCCTCACTAAGTTTGGTGATGATAGGTCTACGATGACATTGATCAACGATCTGTCTAACCTTTGGGCTGAGTCAAAAGAACCTATCAAATATTTCAATTCACATTTCAATAAACTATTAAACAAAATTCCTACTACTTCCAAGCCTAGCGAAGAAGTGCGAAGTGAATGGTACATCATTGCTTTACCATCAAACATAGAAATCTTCATTGACAAAGCTAAAAAAAAAAAATTAGTTGAAAATATGAAAAAAAACAGCAGTAGAGAAACATATTATAGCCCTAGAAAAGAAAAACGCGATAGAAGAACACAAATCCAAAAAGGTTACTTTCAAGGAAGATCCCAAGAAAAAACAATTGAGAGATCCATTCGATTTAGAAGGATTGCAAAAAGTTTTGAAGACCATGTCTAACGAGATGGTTGACATTAAGAAACAAGTGGCAGAAACTAGTTCTAAAAATCCATATAGACCTTATAAAAGAAACCCTTCGACCGATTCAAAGCCCCCTAATGCTATTACAAGTGCTGAATCCGAAGAAGAAGAAGAGGAAATCACTACTGAAGAACATACCGATGAAGAAGAAGTTGTAGAGCTACAAGGTATGTGGGATTTCATCCTCCCAGATGAAGAGGATCAAGAGGCATCCCCAGTTAGTACTCAAAGTAGAAATTAACTTGATCCTCCTCAACCTACGATGACTAAGGATAAAGTCGCAGCCAAGAAAACGACACCTAAAGTGACTCAAACCAGCCCAGTCCAAACAGATTCATCAACTCCATCTAAAACACTGATCGTTTCGGATGAAATGGAGTATAATATCATAGAAGACATGAAAAAGACTAGGGCGAACATCACTTTTTACAAATTGAGCAAGTTAAAACACCAGCAAAAGATACGTTTGAAAGAATTACAAGCTGTATGAGTTGCACCTTTGCCCGCCGCTGTAATCTCTCAAGCTTCCCATGACATGGGAAGACCTCCAACTAATGTGATTAATAAAGTTGATCCAAACAATATCGCTTTAATTGGAGGAAGGTCGAGATCTCATACTCCCCCATTTCTTCTTACTTATGAAATTTTCAATAAAATTTTACATAATTTCTTAGTGGATTTTGGAGCTTCATTGAATATTTTACCAAAGTCAATATGTGCAAAATTGAACATTCAACCGCAAAAATCCGTTGTGCACATAGTTCAGCTAGATCGATCGCAAGTCGAAGTGATTGGCGAATTAAATCAAGTTACCATAAGGCTGTCATCCAACCCAAAGGTATGTCAAGTTATCGACATTTTAGTTGCTGATATTTTGGAATTTTATGGCTTAATTCTTAGCAGAGATTGGTCAGAAAAATTTCATGGATACTTTGCACTTGAATGGTCACACATGTGGCTCCCTTACAATGTTAAACCAAATCAAATAAAAGTTGAGCGAGAAAGACATAAAAAATACATAGTAACAGAACTGGAGGGAGAGAATGAACTGGTAGCATATAGCAATAACATCATTGGCAACTACTCAGTAGATTATTTCCTAGGAAATTTTAATGCTCATACTTCACCTTACTTAGAACATTTTGTTTTGTCTCAAGTAAAAAAAAAATCTCAAATAGATAGTTCTAAATGTATTAATTTTATAGATAGTCCTGTAAATAAATCTTTATTTTGGAAGTTATTTTTTGACGGTTCTAAGTCTAACGAAGGAGCAGGAGCAGGATGCATGTTAATCAGTCTAGAGGGAAATAAAACTATGCTAACTTGTAGACTCAAATTTGATTGCACCAACAATACCGTAGAATACGAGGCTTTAGTCCAAGGGTTATACAAAGCAATCAGATTAGACGTCAAATACCTTCAAGTTTTCGGAGATTTTGAAATTGTAATCAGATAGGTACGCAATACTATACATTGTTTATCAGGTCATTTAAAACATTACTAATCTTTAGTTCAAGATCTTACTAAACACTTTATAGCATTTAATATTTCATCAATTCCCGGACTCCAGAATGCTAGTGCAAACCTCTTAGCTAACGTAGCTTCCAAACTCATTCCTTCAGAAGATTTTAGCCCTGATATTTCAATTGAATTAATCTTTAGACCCTCTATTCCTGATAACATTACCAATTAGAGGATTTTTAACGATGATCCTAATATCATGAGTTTCCTCACATTTGAAGGATCTTACACCAATCAAATAATTGACGAATACCAACATGACCGACAATTGCAACATGATAGCACTAACAATTCTATACCTAAATCAGTAGTCAAGTTAGAAGACCTTTTATGATTTGAAAGATAGATTTAAAAGATCTACCAATTCAAAACTACAAAGTTCAACTTTGAACTATGAATTAGTAAATCTAGGAACCGATACCAAACCACAGAATATCAACCTAGGCCTTGGTCTAGCTCCTGAAGAAAAATTAGCGTATATTCGTCTCTTGAGACAATACAAAAGTTTCTTTGCTTGGAATTACGATGAACTCAAAATGTATGACACTTCCATCATCCAACATATTATTCCAATGATAGACGATGAAAAACCTGTCCAGCAAAAGTTGAGAAAGATCCATCCCAATCTAGAAAACTAGATCAAATCTGAACTCAATAAGTTATTGAAAGCCAAAGTAATTTTTCCGGTTCAACATTCCAAATGGGTTTCCAATATGGTTCCCGTTAGAAGGAAAAACGGAGACATCAGAATCTGTATTGACTTTCAAAATCTTAACAAAGCCTGCCAAAGGATAATTTTCCTTTGCCTCCCATGGAACAAATACTGCAGGCAGTCGCGAGATCAGAATTAATGTCATTCTTGGATGGATTCTCAGGATACAATCAAGTGTTGGTACATCTCGATGATTAATTAAAAACCACATTCATAACCAAATGGGGCACCTACGCATATCAAAAGATGCCCTTTGGTCTGATCAATGCTGATGCCACATTTCAGAGAGCCATGGACATCACATTCAAGGGTTTAGTTAACAAATCAGTGGTAATCTATTTGGATGATATATTGTATATTCCAAGAAATGAAGCAATCATCTTAGAGATTTAAAACAAATCTTCCAACGTTGTCAAAGGTATGGAATTTCACTTAACCCGAAAAAATCCTTTTTCGCATTAAGTGAAGGAAAACTTCTCAGATTCATAGTGTCAAAATTTGGAATTCACATTGATCTTGAAAGAATCAAGGATATTTCTAAAATACCCCTACCTCACAACAAAAAATCTATGCAATCTTTCCTGGGCCAGATTAACTTTGTAAAGAGATTTGTTCCAGATTTTTCAAAAATTGTATGTCCTTTACAAGCAATGATTAAAAAGAACTCAAACTTTAAATGGGGCCAAGAAGAATATGAGGCATTCAATCTGATCAAACATGCAATTCTTAATGCTCCATCTTTAGCAACTCCAAATTTTTCAGATCCTTTTATTTTATATACATTTGCCTCTGATAGATCATATGTTGCGATACTCACTCAAGTCACTCAAGACAAGGCAGAAGCCCCAATTTCTTTTTTCAGTTCCAATTTATAGGGGGTTGAGTTAAATTATTCAGATGTGCAAAAACAAGCTTACACTGTTTTCAAAGTAATTAAATATTTCAGACCCTTTCTACTCAAAACCCATATGAAAATCATAGTACCGTTCCCATCGGTAAGAAATCTTTTAGTACAAAAAGATGTGGGTGACAAAAAAGCCAATTGGGTTATTGCCTTACAAGAATATCACGTAGAAATCAAACCAGAAAGTATTGTAAAAGGTCAAGGCTTTTGCAAAATGCTGGCCGGAGCATCGCTTATTTCTTAAATTACATCTGTGGAGACAAAAATGTACGAGGTAAGCCTAAACAATGTTGAGTCATTATACGTTGATATCATTTATTATCTAAAGAATGGATATGCTCCTTCAAACCTCGATCATACCAAGAAAAGAGATCTAAGGTTGAAATCGAAACAATATCAGCTCGTGAACGATGTTCTTTTTAGAATAAATTATGATTCTATTCTCCTTAGATGTCTTGAGAAATCTGAAGCTGTAAAAGTCTTGCAATAACTCCACGATGGGCCACCAAGTGGACACTATGCCGGAGACACTACTGCTCATAAAATCTTACGCGCAGGCTATTACTGGCCCACATTATTCAAAGACTCACATAACTATGTGAGGAAATGTTAATTCTGTCAAACCGCTGCTGGGAGACAAAAGAAACCATCCTTGCCACTACAACCAGTCAACATTGAGCAGCTTTTTGATCAGTGGGGATTGGACATAATAGGTGCAATCGTTCCTCACTCTTCTAAACAGCATAAGTATATCCTTACAAAAATAGATTACTTTATTAAATGGGTAGAAGCAGTTCCACTCAAGACGGCTAATACTGAACATATCATCGAGTTCATAGATCAGTTCATAATCACTAGGTTTGGGTTGCCTTCTACTTTAATGTTTGATAATGCATCATATTTTTCTGGTAATGCAATGACTGAATTTGCACTCAAAAGGGGTTTCAAGCTTAAATACTCTTCCAATTACTATCCACAGGGGAATGGATTAGCTGAATCTACAAATAAAAACTTAATCAGAATTATTAAGTGAAGCATTGATCAAAATCAGAAAAATTGGCACAAGTCTTTAATATATGCTTTATGGGCAGATCGAATAATGCAGAAAGCCTCCATCGACACTTCTCCCTTCAATTTAGTTTATGGGAAATAAGTGGTTCTTCTGACTCATTTAGCAATTCCCTCTTTGGCCTTAGTTCAATATATTGATGAAGCACCAACTTCCTCCTTACAACAAAGGTAGCTCGAAATAATTAAGTTAGAAGAACAACAAGAACAAGCCAAGATAAATCACGCTCATCATCAAGCATTAGTAAAAGCCTCTTTTGATTCAAACATGATATCCAGAAAATACTTTCAGATGGAAGATCTAGTTTAAAATGGGACAAGACTCATGAGGAAAAAGAGAAGCACACAAAGTTTCAACGAATGTGGCTTGGCCCTTTCCAAATCATAGAAGTCATAGGTCTGTCAACTTTTATGTTACAGGATTTAACAGGAAAAAGAGATTCTTTACCTGTTAATGGACAGATCCTCAAAAAATATTTTCCATGGGAGATCATTTTTCTATTTTGTAGATTAGTTTTTATTTCCATAATAAAACTAGTTGTAAATGGTTACATTAGGGATTTACGAAAAAGACACAAATTATCTTTTAGATTTTGTTTTTTCACTTGTATAATTAGAATTATTTTAGAAATTTGATCGTTATTATTGAAAGATATAGTTAAAGACTCTAGACCTAGAAATGATACAAGTTTCAACCTTGTAAAGTTTGATGAAAAACGACCTTTAGTGGGAAATTGTTTTATATCAGTCCAATGAAAGGTATCAATAACAAAATGAAGATTCTCTGCAGAAAAGCTCTTTCCAAAAACTCTACCATTGTCGTCCAGAGCTATCTTAAGGAAATAATGACTTCCTCCCCACCTAGGAAACTACAACGTTCAGAGAATGATCCAATGAAACACTTTAACTTAAAGAGTAAGAGGTCTCATCACGAGCCTGCTTATCATGATCATATATATTATAGATTGCTGACTTTACCAATACTGCATACCACAATAGGGCAATGACTCAAGATTGTTGCAATCAAAAGATAAGGGGTCTCATCACGAGCTAGCTTGTTCAGCAAAGTTATAAATCAAGTGAATGACTGTGTCATAAATTGGCTATCAAACCAAGATATTGTTCTTTGAGGGTAAAAAAGAAAATGAAAGCAATAAGTCTGGATATGGATTTCTCTTTGAAAATTGTATATTTCTCTAAGTAGGATACAGGATCATTGTTGGGTAACAGGTAGCCCTGTCGAGGCTATAAACACCTGCTGGCAGCAGAGGCTCTACCTACGATAAATGAGCATATTGAAAACTGATTTACAGAGAAGGCTTTGTTTTTATCTTTATAAACTAAGTAACGTCTAATGTAGAAACAAGGACTAGCTTGAGAGAGTAAATAATCAAAGTTGAAAATAGAAGAAAGAAAATATCATTGATAGGTAAAAGCATAATGTACTTTATCTTTCTATAATAAAGTTTAATTTTCTGGAAACTTTTCTGTTTTGGAAGTTTAGAAAATTCAAAAGAAAAGTAGAGATAACCGGTTCTTCCAAGTGAATCACCAATTGTTGTGGCCAACAATAACCCCCCTTATTATTTAGTGTTATTACTAATGCTAAATAAGTGGGGACCCTTAGTAAAAAATTTAAAAAAATTAATTAGTGCTTGTATTTCCTTTTTAATAAAACTTACCATCATAAACTTAGGAAAATACCTTTGAAAAATCTAAAAAAGCTTAAGTTTCATGATAAGGTAAGATAAAATCACTCCTTAAGAAATATCGCATCGCAAAAAGGATAATAGGATACCTCCTTACAAGCCGAATTCTAAGATCACGAGATCGTGATGCGAGACTACATATTGAAAAACATATATCACATCGCATGCATCAAAGACCACTTACGTTGAAAAACCTCAAACTGCCAATATGCGATGACGCATATCACAAAATCACATTTCGCAAAAAACACATTAACAAAAAATTGTCATATGCCGCGCTCCTGCAATATAGTGATATAGTGATATTACGATATTGCGATATTGCGATATTACGATATTGTGATATTGCAATAGAGCGACAAAGAGATATTGCGATAGAGCGGCAGAATGATATTATGAAAATGTGATACAACGATCTATGATATTGCGAATAAAATCAAAAAATCGCTTCATTGTGGATCTTTTGGGCTCGTTATTCGAGAATTTGTTTTCCATAAACCGAGACCTGATTATGCGCTTTAATGCTAATTAATAAGTTATTTTCCAGTTGTTAATGAAATATGGTTTTGTGGTTATCGAAGAGCCAGTTCACCTAAGGTGGTATATTTTTTATGTCTTCAACATTTAAAGTTTTCCCGTCACCTTTCCTTATCATTACTCTCACCTCACTTGTAAACTACAGGAACGAAGAACAAAGAATTATACAAAGCAGTATACAGGATATTATGGGGAATAAAGGCAAAGCTCCGAGCTCTAAAGACAAAGAAATGATGCCCTTGTATACAGACACCACCTGTAACAGAGACGCTGGTATTACTACTTGGGAAGACATGTATAATCTACTTGAAGAAGAGAATCCCAAGGTGATGGAGGTTATGACTACTGCAGGTTCACAAGGTCTTCTAAAGCATCAGTTGCAAATCTAGCTTGCTCGTTCTTGCACTAGATAGCGGCGAGGCCCAAAATTCTCCCCTACATGGATATGGTTAAATGGGTATTGGACAACGCTGACATCAAAAACAGACAATTTAAGACTCGGGGTCAAGAACTTACAAAATCATTATTTTCACAAAATTTGAGCTTTATATCCACTAAAAGAAAGCGCGTAAGAGGCGAAAATCACATCAAGGAAGCCCGGATCAAGAAATGGAGGCAGTTTTCGATGCATGATCACTGGGCAAAACTTCTTGAAAAGGAAAGCCTCTAATTTCTCAGCCACCTGTAAGCCCAGAAATTTGTAAAAAGAATGCTAGAGGTAAAAAAGTAAAACTTGAATCCTAAAACCAGTGGCAATTGTTCAAAATATCTTCAATATGGTATGTATATGTGTACATCAATTGCAAACAAGCTAGAGACAGAAGGCTCAAGAAAAGGTAGAATCAATCAAAAGATTAACTAAGTTGAATTAGGATTCTTACTGGGATTATTTGGTAAAACCACACAACCAGTGTATGACTCTCAAATGCATCATCAATTCTGCTGAGAAGATGGTGCCAGCTCTCGTTGATTCCATTTTTCACAAGACAGTTAAAGTCTGAAGTCGGCTAGCCAACCCTTCTCAAGAAAATTTTGAATGCTTGCGATTTCAAGGAGCAGATACATAAATAGTTAGTTGTTAGTTTTAGATTCAGTATTAGTATTAATTTTGCTTTATTTTTTCCTAAAAAAGGGCAGTCATTTAAAACATATCCTAGATTTTTGTAATAATTTATTTTTAGATTTAGTTAGTAGTATTTAAACCCTTCTCATGCATTTAGAGAAGGGTCCTAAAATTTATCAAAACTTGTCCTCAAAACATGCACTTTTGCACCCTCCGAGGAGGTTTTTATGAATGAATGGACAGTATTTATCGATATCTGCATTTAATATCTGATACTAATGTTGCACTTCTGTACTCTTAGTGGATGTTGAATTAAGAAGAGATAAATCATTATTGCTCGAAGCTCATGAGTAGAACTAGTTATAAATGGTACTTCTATCTTAACTATTTCTGCCTTTGTGTTAAAGTGATATTCATGTTCAGTTGTTTATATATTGATGCGTGAATTCCTGAGTTATCATTTGGCACTTTTGTATGGTGATAACTATTTATTTATGCTTAATGTTTGAGTAGCTTATTATGCGATATGTTTTTCAAAACTGTTTCGTCTAACTTTTTATATGAAGTGGTTTATCTATATTGAATTCTTTTCTCATAATAGTTGACTGATCTTTATTACCAATTGTTATCTGAAATCATTTTAGATCACATAACAGAAGGATTACACCATGGGTTAGTGTAGGACTAGATATTTCTGTTTATTAGAATACAATTGCATGTCATTAGATTAGAGTTAGAATTAGAGCATCTCACTTAGGAACTTTTAGAAAGGAAATATCAATTCTTCACACACACACACATAAATTGGGAAACCAGTCCCATATCCCCAGTCGGACCCACTATACCAAACAGAAAAGGATCTGCTAACCAAGGTCCGGACCGGGTGGGTATCCCCCTTGTTGTAGACCCGATTTTCAGGGCTTCAACAGGACTTAAATCGCCCCTCAACCTTCAAGTCCTTACTTTCTTAAAAGCTCGTTCTTAAATCTTTCTATCGAGACTTTAAACAGTCCTCAAGCCTTTATAAAACCCGTATATATAGCCTTCCCCTCATAACCTTGGTTAATACATATTAACACACAATTTACATATCAACGTTAAATCCCTTTAAATCATTTACAAAGGGAAACATATGCAAATCATACCTTTTTGCCTACCGTACAACCTTGTCATGGCTTACGAGGCTAAACTTCATCGCAATCATTATTAGCTCCTTCCATAGGTCTTTAACATGCATATGCCTCGTTAACCCTCCAACTTCGATCTCCTGACTATTGGAATTCTTATTTCCACATTTAAGCCTTAAAAGACTTACTGCCATTATTTAACATAGTACAAAGGAAATACATGGAATTTCTGCTCTGGATCATATACGTGGAAGTCAAATGATATCTACCTGCATTTATATATGTCGTCAGGCCTGGCTTATCGCTTGACTCTCCGTCGTGTTACTCCTCCAATTTCCGAATCTACTGATGCACGACCGCCGATAAATCCCAAATGCCGATCACCGATTATCGCAAATGCAGATCGCTGAATATCATCGCAACATTCATAAACCACTAACCTTTGGCACCTCCAATCGCTGATATGGGATTTAAATCATGTTCGTTGATCTGGTCACAATCCAATGGTCCACGATTAATCGTGCCTGTTCATTGCAACACACCAATCCTCGGTCACGACTCAATCTCAACTGTTGATCTCTAGATCTAACTATTGTTGAGCGTTAGTACTTGATTTCCTTTGTTCACTTATTTACTTTGAATTTACACCATTTTCTTCAGTTATTATGGATTCCGGGGTTTGTTAAAGGTTTCGCCTTACAAATTTGCTATTCTGTTGTGCCTCCTTATGACTTAATCTCTCATGCCCCTTAATGTTTTGCCTTAGTGCTTCAATGGTTTCAAAGGATTCTCCACGATCCTTTGTCTTAGTATCCTCTACGTTCCATTTAATTCTTCCTTAGCACAATTTCACTTGGTTGTTCTACTCAAACAGTTCTCAATTTCTCCGCTGCGTGTCCTTCCGAGTTCTACTTGCAATCCTGTTACAGAGCCTCCAAATGATACGTAACCCAACACTCGAATATGCATTCCACTTAGAATTCAGATAAATATATTATTGATATAAACAATTGATTACATAATTGAGCCTCTATCTCTCGTACAGTCCTGATTTTCTATGATCAATGGCCTTTGTTAACATTCTTCTCGTAGGCTCAAAACCACTCCAAAATATCTAACCTCTCAAAACATCTACCTATCTAACCTATCTAACCCAACATATAACCCCTATCTCTACCTTTTAGGCTTACATTTACACTCATGGATTCTAAAACCAATTCTGGTTTAGATCCATGAATTTCTTAACAAAATTCCTAAATCTCTTCCTCATTCCTAAAACTCCTCTCTAATCCCTAGATTCATGAACTAACTCATAATATAAGATTTACAATTAATTCTCAATCCCTGAATCTCTCAAATATCCTAAATCACTCATGTTCTCCTATATTTGAGAACATTTACAAATATGCCTCACATTATTTAATTGATTCCCTATTCTAGCTTCTCTCATTAAAATTACTAAAAACATTAATAATTACATTAAATTCACTCTTAGGAAATCAACTTCCTTGAAAACACAATACCCCTATGTCTACTAGAATACAATGGTTTCTTGGGCTAGATGCTCCTGCATCAAACTCCCAAAGTAGAAAATTTCCATGATCTCCTAATCATGTGTCTTCATAAGTTGATTGAAAAACCTCCAGGATCCCAAACTTTAGTTTGTAGCTACCCAAACGCTTTTCTCCTTTGTTGTTGTTGTATGTCTACTGTTTTCTGCTCTATCTTCCTCTCCTTGTCAATCAGGTTCATACTCTGATTGATCATCCTTCCTGCTGCTATCATTCTCCTCCCTATGGTCTGTTTCATCATTAGCTACCATAATCCTTCAATTTATTTTCTAGTTCATCCTTGGACTGGTTCATACTTTGCCATTTACTACTATTTGTTTCCTTCTGCTTTAGGTTTTTGCTGCTATCCATCAAATTTTCAAACTGTTGTTGGTTACTTCCACTGTGTAGTTGTTGGTTCCTTAATGCCACCATTACATCCTCACCCTCTTTCATGATTAGCTCTTTCTGCATTGAATCATGACTATTCAGCATTTTGTTCAGCAAATTAACTTCTCTATTCCATGGATTGAAATCTTCCATGGAGTCTTCTTCCTTCATTTGGCTGCTCATATGTGTCAAGTTACCTCCAGCATCTGCAACTAAACCTGCACTCATAAAACACTTGTTAAAATAAAAATCATAAGGCTTTTGTGCCTTATCTCCATCTGGCAACACATTAGTATGCTGCTATGATTTTCTCTCCTTTGTCAGCACATCAGTATGCCCATTTGAATTCCCCATAGAATTCACGAGACTATCAGCTAGTCTCTCCTCCATACCATCTACTTCTATGAGGTATTTCTTCTCTTGTCCACTGTAGTGAACTCCTTCCTCTGCAATCACATTGTCATACTCTGACTCACCCAGCAAATACTCCAACAATTTGAGTTCTCTGTGACACTTCATAAGTACTTCACCATTACTTATGTTTCTTGCATTTACATACAAATTATCAATATGAAATTTACAAGGTTCAATAGTTTCAACTGTTGCTTTACATATTAATTCTCTAGATTGAATTTCATCTCCTTCTTTCACAAGAAATTGTTCCTGCGTTGTCACAGTTTCAAATATCAATATATTATTAAGTTCTCTTTGTTGCAATACATCAATTCTTTCTCATTTAAGAGATATTCTCCATCCTTCTTTACTTCAGATTTTTTATCTTTTGAAAGATACTCTCCCATACTTCTAACAACTTTACAAGATTGCTTATCCACGACAAACCCTGCAATTACATCAAAATTTTTAGATTCATCAATACAAGGTTTTACATGTTCCTGCTGGTATGCATTTGTCCAACAGTTTAGAAAGTCCTCAATAATCCCTTCTTCTTCACTCAAAACTTCACCCTTCTTTGGTTCACAAATGGATATTTCCATTCCCATTTCAGTTTCTCTGAGTTCCTTAGATTTAAATTGAACATCCAGTACCTGTTCAAGCTTCATTATCTCTTCTGCTAATTACATATTCACCTGCTGACTTCTCCTCTCTTGTAACCATCTCTGTAAGTTATACAATTTATGCCACCTCATTGGATTCCACTTTAAGACCCAACCTTGTCTTTGGTTCTCTTCTAGCAACATTACCAACATATCGAGTTTTCCTCTTATCTTAGCCATTTCCTTATCAATATCTTCTTGACTCATCCATTCCCTATGGATTGTTTGAGCATCCTTTTCCTTCATATTGTAGCTTTCTTCCTAATCTTCCATATGAATTTCCAAAGCTATCTTCACTTCAGTGTGAGCTTCCACACCTGCAACCAATCAACTTCCTCCTAGGTTGATTTCTTACCAAACGTCTCCTCTGCCTGGTTTCCAAGTTCTCTTTCTTTAGAATTTGCACTGAGCAATCTTGATCACTCTCTCTCTCTGGTTGCTCCACTCACTACTCTTAAGGACTCCTCTATCCTTATCTATTCCAAGCCTCAGCTGGAATAAGGTTCTACTACAATTCTAAGAACTTCCAAAAGTTCTTCCTACAGTCTCACTGTTGTAGTCCTATGCGAAAGTTGCATTCATTCCACTACTGCTACTTTCACACCTCTGTTTACTTAAGCCAAATATCATTCCCAAGCTTTCAAAAGCTTGATTCTCAATTTCCTTTTGAGAATACCCTTATCCTCTTTTTCGAATCTTCAACTAGATTCTTCAAGTTCACCGTTGTTGCATGGCTTCACAAGCAGTCTCCATCCATTCTTCACATTCAAGTGAATCTTCATCTTCCTTAAGAAAACAGACATCACTATGTTTTCTTTATGTTGCTACCTGTGCATTAGTTCAGAAACACACATTCTCCAATATGTAATCAAATTAAAACAAATATGTCATCTCACCTTCAAGATCTTATGCATGCTCTTATTCCACCATTTTCTATCCTTTGAACGGACTGTCCTCTGTCTTTTGCATCTAAAAAATTTTCTATACGCCATCTATGTGTGCTTACTATCTATTAGATTAAAATTTGATCCCCCTTACCTACATGCACGACTTTTCACATATCTCTGTCCTGAGTTTTTCAAAGAAACTTTCACACATATCTGCTTTCTTCTTCTTGATACTAAATGTTTCATTTATGATCGGCTCTGATTGCAGTTCTGCTCTGATACCAAAATTGACATAGGGTTACCCCTGCTTTTGCCCATAAAATTCATAAAAATGCACAAACACAAGTGTTCCAGGAATTTAACTATCATTGACAGTTAAAAATTCAACCTTTATATGATTAAGGCTCCTTCTAGCCATAGTTCCTTTGTCATCGAAACCAATCACCCCACCAAATCTCTTTATCGAGACTTAAATCGTCCCTCAACCTTCAAGTCCTTAGTTTCTTAAAGGTTCCCTCTTAAATCTTTCTATCGGGACTTTAAATAGTCCTCAAGCCTTTATAACACCCATATATATCCTTCCCCTCATAACCTCGGTTAATACATATTAACACACAATTTACATATTGGCGCTAAATCCCTTTAAATCCATTTACAAAGGGAAACGTATGAAAATAATACCTTTCCACCTACCATACAACCTTGTCATGGTTTCCGAGGCTAAACCTCATCATAATAACTATCATCTTCTTTCTTAGGTCTTTAACATGCATATGCTTCATTAACCCTCCGACTTTGATCTCGTGAATATCGGAATCGTTATCTCCATGTTTAAGCCTTAAAAGACTTGCTGCCATTCTTTAACATAATACAAAGGAAATACATGGAATTTCCGCTTCAGATCATATACATGGAACTCAAATGTTATCTACCTACATTTATATATGTTGTCGGGTCTGGCTTATCACCAGACTCTTCGCTGTGTTACTCCTTTGATCTTCGAAATTCCCAATGCCCAATCACTAATAAATCCCAAATGTTGATCGCTGATTATCACAAACATTGAGTGCTAAATATCGTTGTCACAATATGGTAACATTCATAAACCACTGACTTTGGCACCTCTGATCACTGATATGCGATTTAAATTGTGATCGTTGATCTAGTCACAACCCAATCGTCCACGATTGATTGCGCCTGTTCATTGCAACTCTCCAAGCCTCGGTTGTGAATCAATCTCAACCTTTGATCTCCAAATCTAATTGTTGCTGAGTGTTAATATTTGCTTTCCTTTGTTCGCCTATTTACTTTGAATTTAAACCATTTTCTTCAGTTCTTATGTATTCCTAGGTTTGTTAAAGGTTTCACCTTATGCCTTTACTATTACGATGCACCTCCTTGTGACTTAATCTCTCATGCCCCTTAACACTTTGCCTTAGTGCTTCAATGGTTTCAAAGGATTCTCCATGATCCTTTGTCTCATTCTCCTCTACGTTCCATTTGATTCTGTCTTGGCTCCTACATCAATTTCATTTAAGAACCTTTAATCAAAGTTATTAGAACAAATCAAAAATTTAAAAGATGAGGCAGATACTAAGAATAAAGTCAACAATCCAAAAAGTGAAGAGATTTTACGTCTAAGGATTCATAACCAATCCCTACTTATGCAAATGAAGAAGCTTAAAAGTGACAAGAAGTCATTAAATGACAAGTTAGGACAACTTCAAGAAGAAGTATTCAAGTCTGCAATCATTTAAGTCCAAGTTGAAGATAAAGGAATAAATATCAATCCAATAAATATCACAACTCGAGAAGAATAAAATCCTATAGACTTTAAAACCAATTAAGAGATTATAGTTCAAACAATGGAATTTTAAAGTGATGATTCAATAACCAACTCAACAATGAGAGTACCTGAAGTAAGTAAATCAGAAAATTGCCACACATGATAAGGGAAAGGAAAACCGCAAGAATTCCTTATCGACATTTGAATCACAAGAGCAGAAAACTTATTCAGTCTACATATTTGAACCATTCAAAATAGAAACAACATATTTATGTTCCAAGGAATATTTAAGTTTGTAGAGTCCAGTCATATGATAACAATTCATTACAAATATCTAGTGATCGAATGGCTCCACATAAGATTAACCTCGGATGGCCATATCCATTTTTAGTCTGACAATTTTGTTTATCACTCAGGGGATCATATCGTCTTGTATCAACAAAGATGAAAATTTTGAGACGAGAAGATATTTGAAACGAGAAAATAGATCGAGTCCTTTATGCTTTGAGGAGAAAGATTTTGAAGAGAGGGGCAAGGTTGTGAATATAATTCATATAAAAATAATAAATCTAAATATAAATATAATATTAATTAATAACTAATAGTTAGTTATTTAGTAATCAAGCGGCATGTCTTAGAGACATGACCATTCATGAAAGGGCACCTACCTAGGTATATAAGCGAGCACTCATTGTAATCATTTCACACACATTTTGTACATTCAATAATTCTTATATACAGTTACTAGTCCTACAATGGATACTTACATATTTCAGTGCTTTTGAATTATTTCGCTATGTATACAAACTTTTTTCGTTACATTCATTCATCAGAATATACAAACTTTGTTCATCTGAGTATATCAACCTTGTTCGTTAGACACACTATAACCTATGTTTGAGAAGGATTGCCAAAGAGTCACATACATCCATAGGGAAGATTTGGTTTAACACCATCGTACCACCCCGTGTGGTTCCAATGCATGAGCATAATGAAGAGGTAATGGAGGTTGTGGGTGGAGGTAGAGTGACATACAAGCCATTATTCATCCCTTTATCCATGAGATGACATCACACTCTCAATTAAATTTATGATTGATACAACCACATTTTTAATCCAATTTTCGAATTCTAAGGAGGGAGAGTTATGCAGCATCCTTTTGACTATTCTTCATTTTAATATTGCAAACTCTTAATCAATACAAGTGTATAAAGTGTTTTGTCTAGTCTTAGATTTTATAGGCAATCATTTTAAGGGAGGTAAAATATGACGAAAAGGTGAATCACTTACTTGGAATGTGGAAGCAAGAAGGACATTCCAAGTAAGAAAATCATAGTAGGGTAATACACAAAACTATGGAAGTTTCTAGTCCATACAAAAGGAATATCTCACCATTAATCAAGTGGGACATTAAAGAAATTGAAGACAAATTTCAATAACATAAATAAGGGATGCATGACTTGTATATTGATGATGAGACTTTAGCATGAGTCATAGATGGAGGGAGTATCCAAATACATGATACATTTTAAAGTTGTTTTATAACACAAATAACTATTTAAAAATTTATTTCATTGGCTTAAATTAAAAAAATTAAATGCAAAATATATATGTAAAAAATCAATATTATTGATTTTTTTATATAACATCACAACACAATTTGCATATTCTTTTATAATTCCAAGTTAAATATAAGCAAATTTGTAGGATCAATAATTAAGTTCACTTTTTAATCATTGAATGTTTTAATAAAATTATTATTGTCATTAGCATACTAAAAATTATAATTTTTTACTTTGGAAAACATAATAATTTTTGTTGTGATCGTTATCACATTGATTTGTTTAAAAAAATTTATAATAACATACTTTTACATATTATTCAATAACCTGAAATTAAGAAGAATTTGTAAGATCAATTTATTAAAAAAACCATAAATTTTACAAAACTAATATATATTTTTCTTTAATTTTAATATGTTTGTATTGCTATTAATATTATTCATAGATTTGTTTTATCCTTAAATTACTTTACTTTTTATTTAATTTGATTTCATATGTATAGATATTAACTTATAATTCATTTCAAATTGTAATATAAATAGAATGAGATGAATATATAATTTAAAAAAATATATGAAAATATAAAAATATAATATTTATTGAAAAGTGTGTAAAGACATGAAGATTGTATAGAGATATGCATTGTTTCTTTCAGAAAATATGAAATGAAAATAATAATATTTTATTCAAAAAGTGTGGAATCACTTTTATTATGAGTGTTTACTTTATGAATTTAAAAGTACTTAGAGCACTACCATGGTGGTTAACCATGAGGCTTTATCCACCATTGAAAATGTGACAATTAAGTACCTTTAACTCAAGAAATACCACCTCAACCATGAGGGATGATGTCATCCCCTAAAATGTGATTGATTTTCATAAAGTGAATTTTGATTGTAAATTTTCCTGAGGAGACCTATTTTTTAATTCAAAATTTCTCCAATTAATATACAAATATGACAATTATTGATATGTTAAATATATTTGAATCTGTGTGCTTCTCTTAAATGAATGATATTGTTAAGTAAATTGAGTATATGCTTCTGAACTGGAAATAAAGTTTTGTGTGAATAGCTTGTCGATATTGAACATAGAATATGTGATGCACAAAATGTGTAATAACCCACATGATAGTAAGTACTAAGCTATGACATTGAGTTGAACCTTAATTTGAATGAAATGCTTAACTGTATTGAGAATAACACATTAACAAATGACATAGAAACATCGTTCCATGCTACAGGTTGTAGCAAGAACCATAAGAACTTGGAATGAAGCATGGAATATTGGGCACAAATACCATTTTTATTAATATGAAATATTTACATGCAAGATCGTCTACCTAGCATGGTTTGCATTTGCTTCCATAAAATTATTTTCTTAAGTTACAACTCTTGTACCACGGGGAAAGTGTTGCATTAACATAGAAGGGTTTTTTTCCCTTGGGGTCTTTTGAACCCCATACACTTTACCTAAAAGGATTCTCATCCATGTATCAACAGTGCCTGGATATCTTCCACTAGCACCCTAGTGTTGTTGGTTAGAGACTGAGTTCTCTGCGTAACACCCTAATAGGTCTTAACGAATCATTAGTGTTAGCATGAGGCCTTGTTGTTGATCTAGACGTCAGTCAGATCTCTGAGATAAAACTATGGTCGAAAATAATGGCTCAAGGAAGTTTATGCATCGGCATAGGTTTTCTTCAAGGCGATCATGGAGATCCCATATACTTCATGACAAAAGGAAAGGCTTAAATCCATTAATCACACCATGGAAGCGATAGAATAAATACTTGAAGTGATGCAAGAGCATAAGTGTAATATTATAACAAGGATTGGAGCAAGCCTCATCGTATCAAAACGGTAGTCGTGGAGAATTCACATTGGCATGGTTAGACATCCCCCTAAATGTGATTGGTCATGAGAGTATTGGCATGCCCCAAAGGTTGAACCCATAAGGGTTACCCCAGAATATTGTTATGAGAAGTAATGGGGACCAACCAGGACAGAACTTGCCGGACGAGTTGGCAGACATGCCAACCCAAAAGTTTTGTGATTTTATGTCTTTATATTATAGATTCTTTTTGTAAACTATGGGTTTATGGTTTAAGGGGTTTGGGGTTAGGGATTAAGTGTTTAATTGAGCACATTTTTCTCAAAATGATTATCTTGTGGAAATAATGGAAGGTTTCCATCCTCACTTCCTCTAGATTTATATTTGTGTTGGACGGTTCCAGATATTTTAGAGGAATGTTGGATTTTCTATGCAAAGAGGCTAAAGGTTCTTTGATTGGAAGTTACTTCATCAAGATTATTTTTAAATTCAAAAACTTCATTGGATATTTTTTCAACATTTTAAGCACTCCTTCCAAATATATGGGTTCCTTAGGCTTATATGTGTGTTTAATTAATAAAAGAGGTTTTTTATTTACAAGAATAGTCTTATTATCCTCACCTCTCAAACTTCATATTAGTGTGGAAATTTATGTCTCAACCTTCTTAACTTCCTTGAATTATTTTGCATGAGTGGTTTTACCATTGGTTTTGAAAAATATGGCAATAGATGCATGTAGGAAAAAATTATAATATTCAAATACTATTGTTTTGGTTAGTTTCACATCAATAGTGAATTTGTTAAAAATTATGGTGAAGCACTAATTGAATTATTTGATATTTTATTCCTTCTACATTTCATTATAGATTGACTCTTTCAATAGAGTAGTAGGAGTATTTTACTCACCAAATATAATAATAATTTATTTTTTAAAATCATCCTAGCTTAAGATATAATTTGTGGGTAGATTGTAGTACCAATTGGATTCCATATTTTGAAAGGTGTATGGCAATAATTTGTAGAACATATCCTCATGTCCTACATTCGTTAATCATGTAAATATATAGAAATATTGTATATGATATTCGTGGGCACATGTTTTGTTTGGTTCAAATTTTGGAATAATTCCTTCAAGGTGCTTAAGTAATCATGAATTTGTCTCGCTAAATTCAAGGTATCTTGGGACATACATGCAAGCATGCAAGGTTAGTTTCCAACCATATGATGAGAAACTAATTACTACAAAATTTAATTTTCTCACATATTAATTTCAAGCTCAAAGGTTGCAAAATGTATAGTGAAAGGTGAAGATAGCGGTGGTGTTGGAATTTAATCTATAGATTCATAAATATATTGAAGAGAAAGTGCCACCAAATCTTCCACATAATCAACCAAAATTTCTTGTTTGATTTGAATGTGGCTTCTATGAGTTAATTGTTAATTCGGAAACTAAAATCTCAAATATCGTAAGTTTATTTCCAAATCGGATGACATAAAGAATTCACATATGGATGAAGAAATGCATAAATATTGACATAGTGTAAGTGTGGTGGCCCTCTTTTCCCTAAAATCCCCTATTTTTCATTTTTTGAAGCACCTCCTTATAAATTTTTAATATTTATATATTTAAAATCCTTTCACTTAAGTGAAATACCCATTTTTGATTAAACATATACTAGTTTTACGTTTGGTAGTCAGACTTGTTGACTCAGTACACTTTGCATCATGCCTGGCTCCACCTATAGGGCCCACATAGAGATAGGGGTCGGCATTAGGGTTTGTTCAGAGTTAGAGCCTCTACCTTATATTTAGTTTATTTCACCTAAATTCTCCTTACATCCGAATATAAAACTTGCGACCAACAAAATATTTAAAGTCCTCCCTCATTAATTTTCTCGAGAATTTAAATGCCTCTCTTATGCTTTAGAACTTTATAAATGTGTATTTCTTAATCAATTCTGGAGTTTACAGAACCAACATATGAGGGTAATATCAATTCATGTGAAACTATTCAAAGAGACCTCTCCTTCTCAAAAATCACCAATCTCAATATCAATGTATTTAATAGAAATGAAGGTATAATGGCTTTGAGCTACTTAATACATCAATATGAGATTTTAGTGTGGAAGTTCACTGCACAAAAGCACTGGAATGTATATACTTATTTTTCTCCCACGCATGCCAAGAACTTTGGACATACATGTATATATACACAGATAAGGAATGATCTTCAAAATAGAACAAGGAGATGTTGGCTAAGAGTAGCCTCCCTAAAAGCAACAATTGGGCTTCTCTAGAAGATGACCAAAACAATTGTCCCAAGAAAAGGGACATGTAAATAAAATAGAAAAACAACATTTTGGTATATTTTTCTGATGATGGACACCTAAGAAAATGAACAGAAAATGGTAGGAACATTACATGAGAAGATATTATTTTTTGAAAGCAAAATGTGGAGCGATGCTCCTGCGTCAATATTATTTCTTGTTTGATTTGAATGTGGTTTCTATGAGTTAGTTGTTATTTGGGATACTGAGGTGCAATAGGAAACTTTCCAATAACCTAAGTGTATTCCCAAGTGAGATGACATAAAGCATTCACCTATGGATCAGGGACTACACAAATATGTTCAGGGGGTGGCTTATAATTTTCAAAACAAGTTGTACTATTTGTTGTAACCTTAGCAACAATTCATTAGAGAAAGTTTGAGGTTTAAAATGGGCCTGTTAGGTCCCCATACTACTAGTGTAAACCCTTATTATTATTAGTGTAGCGCCCTTATTATATTGTTGTTCCCATGTAGTCCCCATATTTTTGTTATTGTGCCCCATAGAAGACCACTATTGTTATTGTTGTGCCCTTAAATTATTATTGTTATGTCGACTCTAATTATATTATGACCCCTTAGACTCCTATATATAGAAAGGAGGCCTTGTCATTTGGATCATCAAAGAATTGTTCATTTATGTAATGTAAAGGAGGTTTCCCCCTCGAAGAGGCTGATTTCAAAGGCATTGATATTTCTTTTCTATATTTTTGTGATCTAGTTTCATAACATTTGGTATCAGAGCTTTGGATTCTAGGGATTCGCTACTCCAAACAGGTCATCGTGAAATTTTTGATATAACATTTTCTCTGCAACGTTCCAGAAGCTTAAACAAAACCCATTTTAGCTGAAATATCTTAGAACATTTGGTCCTAATTTTAGATCTTGTCTCACTATATTTTCAAAGATATGATCCAAGGAAGTAATGGTTTTTGCAAGATCCCGAATTATATCTTAAAAAGGTGAACTGGGGAAAATCGTCATAACTTGCTTTCTGAGAATCTGAATGAAATTCCATAAGATGCTACAGAAAGAGGAAGACTGTTAGTTTTTTGTGTACCAGTTTCAGGTCTAAAGGTCGAAATAGGGACACGCAGAACTTCGTACAAGCTCGCTTTACTGAAAAAGTATATAATCAGGTCTTCATGGGAGATCGGGCATAACATCTTCCCGGGGAATCCAATTTTGATCAGAATAGTGGCATTGGAAAGAGAATGCATAGGGCTACTGAAGGTCACAATGTTAGACCTTGGAGATCCAAAATTTCAGAGATACAACAAATTCAAGATCAAGCTCCTAAAATTAAGAAAAAATGATATGAGGAAGTTTGATGGCAAGGATCCGGTAAATTGGATACTACAGATGGAACAATATTTTGATCTACATGATGTACAACTGTTACAAAAGGTACATATTTCATCTTTAT
Source organism: Pinus taeda (assembly GCA_000404065.3). NCBI lineage: Eukaryota > Viridiplantae > Streptophyta > Pinopsida > Pinales > Pinaceae > Pinus > Pinus taeda. The sequence goes on along the minus strand of APFE030668032.1, from coordinate 338,214 downwards.
ATTTAGAACCAAATGAATTTGTATGGTATAGAGGGCTTTGTTCTCATAAACCACTTGTCACTTGGTCAATTTTCACGAAGGAAATAATAACACATTATGAGGATACAAAGAGAAACACCCTCTTTAGCCAATTGATAAATATCAAACAAAAGGATTCAATGGAAGAGAACACTGAGGACTTCAAAATATTGAATATAAGGGTAAATGATATTCTAGAGAAGTAAAGGATTAATGTCTTTATAGGGAATTTAAAGGATAACATTCAACATGAGGTTCGTCTTTAGGAACCTGATTCATTGGAGAAGGCATTCAGGTTGTCAAGAAAAATTGAAAGCATAATTATGGAAACAAGGAATCCTACCACCCACAACTATAAATATGGAAGTGTTTTCTCTCCTAGTCTTCCACAACCTACAAGTTTTACACCACAACAACTGGAAGAAAAAAGAGAAAAAGGGCTTTGTTACAATTATGATAGCAAATACACTAAAGGACATAAGTGTGCTAAGAAGAAATTATTTTACATAGATTTTGAAGAGGAAGAAGAAAAGGATCAAGAAATGTCAAAAGAAGAGGATATACACACGGAACCAACCCTAGAGAAAGAAGAAATGAACCCGACCATACCTTGTAAAGCATTGGTAAGAATTACCACTCCTCAAACTCTTAAGATATAAGTGTTATAAAATTATATATTACGAAGCAATGGAAAACATAAAATATTGCAGAAATATAAAGATATAAAACGCATAAAACAAGAGAAACACAGATATACGTGGTTCACCAAGTTTGGGCTATGTCCACCCTGAACAGCTAGTCCTTCCTTTCTATTATCTAGCAAAATGAAGAGACACAACCTATAACAGATCCATTGTAATATCCTCTGTTTTCTCTCATAGTCTCACCTCTCTGCTTCTTGCTCGGAGAACACACATCTATTACACAGCCTCAAATACAATGCCCTCATACAAAGAGAGGGGTTGTCTTCTGGGGCAAAAAACCCTAAACTAAACATAAGTTCTACCATCAGATCATCCGCCTAATGAATGACCCAGATTGACTAGAAATTACTATACTTTTACAAGGAAAATTTACATTTGTTTTTAGCTTCGGGGGTGTTGCCCCCGAAACCCCCGCTAGGGGACTGCTAGCCCCTAGACCCCCTATATAGGGGGGATCGGCCCCCCCTGAACCCTTGCAGGGGGGAAAAGTCCCCCCCGCACCCCCACCCCCCCGCGTGGAGGGGTGTACAAACTTCATGGGGTATACATCCAACTGAAACAAATACCTCTGAACAATCATGCTCCACGCTCAACAATAAGGACATATAAAGAAGAAAAAGGTTCAAGAAGTGAAAGATCACATCAAGCATCAAGAAATGAATCCGACCATATCTAGTAATGCATTGGCAAGAATTACCACTCCTCAAACTCTCAAGATTGAAGGACATATCAAGAAGAAAAAGGTTCAAGCAGTGAAAGATCATGTCGAGCATCAATAACAAGTTCTCCAACATTTAAAGGATAACCCCACTTTGGTGCAGAATTGAATGAAACAATAGGCAGATCAACATTGCAGTCAAAGAAATTTTGATGTAGGTGATTTGGTATTTTTAAGAATACAACCATACAAACAAATGTCCCTCAAGCAAGCTAAGAAGGATAATAAATTATCACCAAAGTAATATAGTCCTTACAAGGTTCTGCAAAATATTGGTACTATGGCATACAAATTAGAGCTTCCTACATCTTCTCGAGTGCCCCCAGTTTTCCATGTTTCATGCTTAAAGAAGTTTATAGGTGACAAGCTCCCATTTCAAACTATTTTGTTAGAACTTGACGAGGAAGGAAAAATCATATTAGAACCTGAATCAGTCATGGAAACAAGAACCTAACATCTACAAAATTGATTAATTTCAGAGTATCTCATCAAGTGGAAGAACTTACCTGTTGAATATTCCACATGGGAGGACCAGAATTTTATACAGAAGCATCCAAAACTACTCAAGTATTGAGGACAACACTTTTTGAAGGAGAGGGGTTGTTACACAACATTTTATCACTGTCCCTGTACTCCCCATCTACGATCCTAAAGGACCTCTACAGTGTACCTGACATGCTTTCCCATCATGAAGAAACCCCCAGTATGTCCCTCTTCATGAGAAGAATAATTCGCCTTCAGACCATTTCCCAAGAATCTTTATTCTATCCTAGTTTACAAGATCGACACTACTGACCAATTTTCTCCTCGTGTTGATTTACAGAGTTTAAAAATAGCCCTTGTGCCAATCAGAGCAACTGAGCCCTTTTTCAGTCATGTCGATCCTATTTTGGAAGGTTTTTTAAATAAAGATACGAAGCTTCCATGTCTAGAAGCTTCGTAATGGAATTCTGGTAAATGGTTGGGCCAGATAGAGTCGAGGAATTCAGTTTGGGCTCCTTTCCCTTGTTAGGATGGAACAACCTTAAGAGATAATACCTTCTCCCATGATGAGAGGAACCATCTCCCATCCATCCAAGCTATATAAACCTCTCTTTTTTCCAAGCAAAAGCCAGTTGGAGTTGGAGGTTTGGAGCAAGTTTGAATAACAAGCAAGTCATCTATAGCTTGTAGATTTCTAGTGCATGTTTGAGGGAGAATAGTGTGGTTTTTGTTTGGTTTGAGACTAGAGGGAAAGAGGCCTTAAAAATTCCATTGTTGGGGCTATCCATGAAGTGCTAGCAGAAGTGTGGGAACTTGGATACATCAGAGGAGACCAACAATGTCAAGGCATCGGTTGTAATCTCTTTCTCATTTATATAAATGCAACTATTGATTGATTTCCTACATGAAGTCTCATTTTACATCTTTATGGCTTACTGTTCATTGACCTATTAAGTAGGCTAAATACAATATTGTATGCTATCACATTTATTATTGTTGTTGTTGTTTGCTTGTTTCAGGTATTCGAAGAAAGGAAATGGAAGATAGATGGAGTGAGGAAGTAGGATCATCACCAAGCAGAATAACATTCCAAGAGGTAGGCCCTCTTAATTGATTCTAGCTTAAGGATATTTTCCATAGATTGTTTGTTTGTGGCTAGACCCGCTCTCTTAGGCTAGAGGAATTGTTTGTGTCCGCACTGAGAATTTACCTGCATCAGAAATTGGCGACTCCACTGGGGAGCCAATCCTTCTATTTGATTGATTGTCATTTTATGGTTTTGTGTGAAATTTTCTAGTATCACCATTTCCATTTAGTTTTCTCCACTTTTCCTGGTTCACTACTTTGATCCTAAAATTTACAATGGCAAGTCTAGTCTTAGCCTTTGAAAAATTTTATTTCTTTCCTTGAATCCTCAGTCAACGCAACTATTTTTTGACAATCGTGCAAATCAGCACAAGTTTCTCAAAAAAATTCACGCCAACCCCATTTTGGCATGTGTTGTTAGTTAGGCAGTCACACCAATTCCTATAGGTGAAGATCAGGGTTTACCTTAGATCATATCCAGTGTGTCTTGCTCTTCTGATTTCTATCCCTCAACTTTTTTTAACTGTTTTCTCCTTGGCTGGAAAGCTCTTTTAGCTTGGTTTATATGATTGGTTGATTTTCATTTTCTTTGCTTTTTTTCTTGAGTTCTTGGATGGTGTACAACCTTAGGGCATCTAGGTCATCACCCATTCACTTGTTTGTGTGCTTAGAAATTCAAGTTGATAGTCAAATTTTCTCCTTGCATTTCACTTGATTAGTCCTTTTTTTGCTTTGATTTCCATTTAACAAGTTTGAAAAGTTTTGTTTAGTATTCGAGTGTCTCTTTTCGGGCATAGATCACTTTGCCCATCTTGTTTTTGGTTCAGTATTTGCTTCATTAGTTTTGAAAGGAATTCTCTTTTGTGCCTTGTGTTTGCTTGTGATTGATTATATTGGGAATATTTCATTGAAGTGTTTATAAAAGATTCATTCTGTCATTCCAATGAAGAATACATAATTCTATTTTGTTGAATCAATTTGTTACGTTAGCTAGCATCATTGAAGGATAGAGTTGCATCGTCACTTGCATTGGAAAACAAATGAATTCTCATTACTAGTGAAAGGACTACTTGAAGTGCATTTGATAGGAAAGTTAGGAATTGGAAATAGTTTTTTTTCATCATTTTGTTTTCAAAAGGTGAAATAATGGAAAATTAATTTTTCTTTCAATTTCTTGTTTTGCATTTGAGTGTGTTTTCTACTCTCATTAGTGTAGAAAATTCATCGAATTCAAAGGGTCTTGTCTCATTTAGTTGCATATAGGTTTTTTTGAGTCACATAGATAAGCCCTGAAAATCGACATAATTTCAAGATAAAATCTAAAATGTACTCAATTAACCTAAGGCACATTTGAAATCTAATGATCACATTTTAGAAGGTCTAGGCTAGAGACACGTTCCATCATCGTAAAATCTAGCAGTTGTCATTCACTTCGGCACTCGACAGTGCTAGTATGGACTTGTGCTCCATGTACTGTTAAGTATATAAATGGATACCCCACTAGGTTGCAATCATTTATCCATAGGAAGTGGAGCTTGCCACCTTGAAAACGTGATACACTAAACACAACATTCGAGGAGATTTCCTACCCGTACTTCTCGGTTTGCCGGGAGGTATTATGCAGTTCATGGTTACCTGGTAATCCTTTTTACCTAGATCATCTTGAGTAGTAATTTTGATCTTTTTGACTCCCTAAATATAAAATATCACCCGAGCTCTTTTCCTTTTGAGCGCGTTTCAAACTGAAAGTGATAAAGTCACATTTTCTTCTTTCTCAACTCTTAAAACATGAAAGAGAATTAGTTTGTTTTTAATCTTAAAAAATTGTTGCCCGCGATATTATAACATCCCTGTTAGTCCTTTTTAGACCACATCATGAGTATACCTTTAAATACATTTTAAATCCCTTTAAATTAACCTCTCTTTTGGTTATTTGAGACAAAATCATCGTGGTTGAACCAACTGGTTCCCCTAGTTCCTCTTCCTCTCCTCTGTCTAAAAGATTGTCTAAGAATCCTTTTCCTAAATTGCCACAGTCGCTCAAGGACCAAGGTGTTGAGCTTGGAATTTTTCTGAGTATTCAACCTTTTTCATCTCACCCTCCCCCCTTAGATATTGGGTCACTTTCTAACATTGGCCTGAAATCTCTGAATAACCCTATCTAGACTCTCGAGAGTCCATCGACTTTTGAAGGTCAGCTTGGATTGGTTTTTTATCCTCTGAATCCTTTGTTCGATCTTGTTGTGATATCACCGTAGTGTCCATACATTCTATATGATCAGCCGAGTATTCCTTTATAATTATCCCCTTGAACATCTGAAGTAGTCCATCGTCGTCTGTTTTCACCCATGGAATTAGAAGGAAAAATCCCAGTCTCCTCTCCAGGTCACTCAGAGGTTTCGATTCCATGACAGTCGAGGAGCGGGAATATTACTTCCCTCTTGAAGGTTTCCCTTACATAGGAAACACTCCAACCAGTTTTCATCATAAGTTACCACGTAATTACGTGACTTTAGCTCAGTTGGTTTCAAGCATGCCTACTGCCTCATCATTGTATCACAACACTATTTAGGCATCTCATGCTATGCCTACCACAGGTCCGTTCATTCAAAACCTAACCTCCCAACAAATAATGATTTCTACAATTACTTCAATCCCAGTGCAACCCACCATTGCCAATCCTCTTGTTTTTTCGGTTCAAGTAACCCCTTCAGTTCAACCGACGATCTCGAGTCATGTCATTGTCAGTTCTTCAATCCCTCCAATAAGTGGGTAGGCTATACCACCACCCCAGGGCAAAGTCCAAATGTTTCTATGATGTCTAGTACAACCAATGTGAGTGGCTCACAACCTCACATGGTTGGGATGAACCAACCCTTTTCGGGTGCCATTTCAAATCCTGTTGGTACTGCTAGATCAAGTAATTTCTAGTACCAACAACCCAATGGTGGTCCGTCTAGGTCAAGTCATGTCCAGTACCAACAGCCCAATGTTGGTCCATCTGGGTCAAGTCACTTCCAATACCAGTAGCCCAATATGGCTCAAGGTTAGTACCAACCTCCTTATGTTCCATATGGTTCACAAGCAATGGCTAATCCATCATACATCCCTTAACCTGGACCTTATGTTTAGTTTGTTCCATCCGCTGCGCCCAGTGGGTATGGCTAGATATAGTTTAGGAACTTTCAAATTGTCATTTGAGGAATTGTTCAAGTAGCTTTGCAGAAACAAGGACAACTCCTGCAACAACAAGGGCAACCTTCGTTGCAGCAAGGGCCATCCATGTAGTAGCAAGGCCAGATCATGCCACATCAAGGGAAACTCCAACAATCATAGGGGCAACCCTTGCAACAGCCGCAGTAAACTATGTATCTGCGAATACAGTATGCACTGCAACCCTCCCAGCCTATGCCTTCACAAATTCAACCTTTACAGCTGCAAGGACAACCTTTACAACTGCAAGGTCAACCCTTGCAGCAACAAGGTTAACCTTTGTAGCAACAAGGTCAACCCGAGTAGCAACAACCTTATACTCATATCAACAAGGTCAACCCTTGCAAGGGCAAGGCCAGGGTCAAGTCCTCCAGCAGCAGGCATAGAATCCTTATGTCTAATGGCAACAGGTTTAGCCTCCTTTTGTCCAAGGACAACAAGTCCAAAATCCTTATGTCCAAGGACAACAAGTGCAGAATCCTTACGTCCAAGGGCAGCAGGTCCAAAACTCATTCGTCCATGGGCAATAGGTCCAAAACCCTTATGCTCAGGGACATCACATGAAAAATCCATATGTCCAAGGCCAGCAAGCTCAATAGACCCAATGTTGCTTATTGTAACCTCTGGCCAGACAATTTCAAGACTTTCAAGGTCAGAATCCTCCTTACGGGCAAGGTAACCTACAGTGGGGGAAAAATCAAATGCCTTATGGAAACAATCCTCCACTTTGGGAAAAAAATCCTTACCAGTAGGGATGGGCCATGCCAGTTGGGCCCCCTTATCGACCTCAAATGCCTTTTAATACTCAATTTCCATTCTTGACTATGCTAGAATTGCTATATGTGTCTAGACTCATGAATGACCCAATTCTTCATTCACCATACTGTCTCCAGTTTTGTCCAAGATTCTGAGTGATTGTCCAAAGTTTGAAGGAAACGTGAAAGAGGATCCTTAAGCCCATGTGATGACATATCACCTCTAGTGCTCCTCAAATTCCTACGTTGATGATTCCATTCGTCTTCGTCTTTTCCAATGAAGTATTACAGGGGCTGCAACCAAATGGTCTATCGAGCTACCTCAAAATACCTATCATGAATTTAAGACTCTCACGATGACCTTTCTTGCACATTTCTAGCTGTGCGTTCGCTATGAAATTGGCACCCATATGTTAACGTCATGCAAGAAAGACACTGCGACACATATCTCTGATCACATCCATGAATGGAGACATAGGCATCATCTAATTAAGTTTGAAATTGTTGATTAGTTGTTGACCAAGTGGTTCACCAAGTCATTTGTCAACAAAATTATTGAGGACATTAATATGGATGGATGCATCATTGGGGAACAAGCCATCGCACGTGCCCAGTATCTAGACCTTGTCTATTCATAGTCTAACACGTTATATGATGTGTTACCTAGTGCACCCAGACCATCGTCTGATCTAACAACATCCAAGTCTCCAGCTACCCCTCTTGTTGATGGAGTCCTTGGTTCAGTGACTCAGGCACCTGCAAAATCTTCTTCCAAACAAAAGTCTATCTCCAACACTGCTCCCAATGATTCCTCTTGCAATGCATTGGGCCCTGGTAAGACCTCAGAGGTTCACTTTGTCTAGTCTACTATAGCGAATAAATCCTCTGAAGGAAAGAAGAAAGGTAAAGGCAAGGGTAAAGTTGATGCCCCAAAATAGGGTCCTCCCAAATCATCTACTGGTGATGGTTCCCAACGGAAACCCAAGTATCCATGCCTCATCTGTGAGGAGGATCACTATACTAAGGATTGTCCCAGACTGTATGCAGTTAGTCGTTTGCTAAAAGGGACCCTAGTTGTCCTAAAAGATACCTTTCCAGCCCACCAGACTCAAATGGTAGACCAGCCTCAGTCATCCGCTTCCTTGGGTTCACAAGTGTTCATGAGTAGTACACTGATCAATGTGGCTACTAGGTCAAAATATTATTAGACTCCTACCCTGTCGGTAGGGAAAGAGAAAGAAGGTACCCCTTCTTCTTCTGCCCCATCTAGTTCTAGCCCTCTCCATATAGAGCAAACTAATATTGATTCCACCATTCAACCACCTTCTCAAGGTGTACTTTGGAAGTCCTCGTACAATCCTAACGCTCGAGTCGCTCAACATTATATCATTGTTGAAGATTTGGCTCAAGTGCCATCGACTATGTCTACTCTTGAAGTCCTTCAAAGCTATCCTTCTCAGCGGAAATCATTATTGTCGGCTATTGGGGGTATTGATCCAGCTGAATCTCATCTCATCTGTTTTGACTTGGAAAACCACATTTCACGTTTACCTCATCAAATTTCATTTCTCATTCAGATAATCATAAATGATAAAATAATTCATAAGGCCACAATCGATGAAGGTGCTTCTACTTGCATCATATTTTTTTCTTGTTGGAAGGAAATTGGTTATCCTACTTTGAATCAGTCCCCTAACACTCTGGAAGCTTTTGACGGGTGTGATTCATGACCATTCAGTGTCCTTCCCAATATTGCCATTACGTTGGAGGGCAAGATGGTACGTGTCAAGGTAGAGATTGTTGATGCTAATCTTAACTACAATCTTCTACTCAAATGGAGTTGGACCCATGCCATGCATGTTGTAGCCTCCTCCCTTTTCCGTGTGATTCGTTTTCCCCATCAAGGGAAGATATTCATGGTCGAAGAACTATCCTTCTTTGCCTCTTCCTCCTCGGATGGAAATGTTTCGTATGTCAATCACACTAGTGCTCCTTATGAGAGTGTGCGGGTAGGACTCTTTAAAGATCCTACCTTGATGAAAATATTTCCGCTCCCAACTCCTCATGTTGCCTCTGTCAACATGATTTTAATCAAGTCTGATCCTTGGGTCATTCCTTTGCCAAATGTTGTTGATACTTGGGGCAAGGTTATGCATTAAGTTCTACCAAAATTGATTAAGTGGAAATTGTTTCGACTTCATCTTTGGTATTCTCTAATCATCCTATTTCGAGTTCATCTCTTGACATGTCTTCTCATTCCCCGTGGCTTGGTTCTAGCCTGGCGATCATGTCTATGTGTCTTGAGACATTCTCTTCTCCACTGCCTATTGACATGTTAGTTTCTCTTGACATTGTCAAGATCTTTCAACTGGGAGCATCTTTATCCCTTCATAGATTCAGGTTTTTTCTCCATCCTCGATTTTTTACCAATTGCCCATTACTGCAATGGGGATGTCATCTTTTGATTCGTAACCCTCCCTCACCTAGGGGGCATGGCCACACCTAGGGGGCATGGGGGGAAAACTTTATATGAGTCCTACTCTATTATTTGGCTGAGTCGATGCTTACTCTCCATGACAATGGTAAAACTTCGGTTTTCATCTGTGTTGGTTGATTACCTAAGTCTGAGCATGGACTCTCTCAAAAAGTACTATGCTTAGGTCATCTTGCATGGTTACTTTTGTTCAATAGTGTGTTATTCATTTTTGTACAGTGTGGTTTGGTGTGTTATTTTACAAGTAGCTAGCCTGTTTATTATGTTTTTGACTGCTTTGCAAATGTTGGTGTCTCCTCACGTCAATTTTGCTGATGGTGCTTTCCATAGTACCCAGAATCTATCATCTGCGGCATGGGCCATTTATGAACCCATGGTTAGTTGATTTGTCTTCAAGGTATTTGTCTAGGTCCAACAACTAATAAAATTACTGAGTATAGCGTAGTTATTGAATTATTGTCAAAAGATATCACTCTTGGCATCCAACAATTGGTTGTCAACCTTGATTCACATCTTGCCATCCTTCAATTCAATGAGAAATATTCCATCATAAACCCTCATATATTGAGAATGTATTTATGTATTTGTCTACTGGAGAGAAATTTTGATTACATTACATATCATCATATTCCTAGACACATGAATACATTAACAAATGAATTAGCTAATTATATGCTAGATAGACATTTTTGAAACATGTAAAAACTCAAAAAACAAAAACATTTGTACCATAGTAAGCAAGGAAGTACAACATATGTGTGTGTGTGTGTGTGTGTGTGTGTGTGTCGGTAATGTTTGTCATACATCAAAATCCCAAAAAATAATATGTGTGTTCAAAATACATTGGTGGCTCACAGGCCTGAAAAATGTGGAATGCTAGACCTATGCACTAAACAACATGATGCTCATGATACCATGTAAATTCTTGGACTACACGAGTCAGCAGTCGGCGGATCCGATCTTACATCCCCACCATATGCCTTTGGTACTGGCATGGGACATCGACCATCTGGGCATACTCTAGGATCCCATGGGTCAAACCCTCGAGATTTCGTGCAATCGCCTCCTCATTGTTGCTTCCCTCTTGATAAGGAGTGACATCAAACTGTCGAGTGATGCGTCTGGCGATCGGGAACATCCTGCCAGGGTGTTCTAGTTCAACATCCCCATTCATAAAATCAAACTTTCATGAACACATATATCTCAAAAATAATAAAAGACATCAAAAAATTAAAAAATGTTTGTTTTTTACCTCCATCATCAAAATTCTCCCCTCTCTAGGATAGTCCTATGATGAAATAAATGTCTGAAGTTTCCAACTCCATCTCTTGGTCACCAATGATAAAAATTTCCTGATTCACATCCTACAGACTGATCAAGTACTGTAGAAATTCGGTTTGATCCCGTAGACCTAGTGTTAGAAAGAATTTGAGGATCCCACAGTTCCTGAAAGCATCCAAGCAATTTGGATCAACTATTGCTTGAGTGTCAATATCCTCATGCTCATGTTCCTTCCAATCCACCATTTTCCATGATTCTTCCCTACAAAAGAAACCATATAATCAAGTTGGTGATCATCTTTGGCCAGAAAAATTTGAATTCAAACAGTCGAGTTGAGAAAAAACATGAAAATTCTTTGCTCACGATGCAAGCGCAATTTTTTTAAAAATAGTTGCACTGGCAGAGCGGTTAGCAGTCTTAGAAACCCCCCATTGGCGCAATTCCATGCTTGAAAATCACACTGATCGAGGGAATTTTTTTTTTTGGCAAAACCTCACCATGAAATCCAAAAAGTGGATAAAACAAGTGAAATAAGTATGAAAATAGAGCTTAAGGTCTTGGCTCTTACCTTCAATTGACAGCTTGGAAAATGACCTCCCAGATCTCTCGCAATCTACTCTAGAAAAATTAGGGCACAAGTGGGTAAAAATCTTTTCACACAAAGGTAAATTGTAAATGGTAAAAACGCAATTACTTGTTCCCCATTTTATTCATTTTTTCATGAAATATTAGGGTTTTTGAGTATTTTTTTGACCTATTTTTCCTTAGAACTAGATAATGTATTTACCTTTTTCTAAAGTGACAGGTGACAGATTGTCAATGATGGTATTGGAGTCACGTTTCATCTCTTTTCTTGACTCATAAAAATCAAATGGAAAGATCATCGAGTAATTTTCCCTTTTTAACTTGTAAAAGAGAATACAAATGGGGGATCTACTTTCAAGCTCTTTTCTGACTCTTTAAACATGAAAAGGTTGTCGAGCTCTTCTCATTTTGAACTTGTTAAAGGCTACAAAATGTTGTTCACCTAGTATATGTTTACCCCTTTTTTGGGCTAGGATGCACTATTGATGAAAAAGGTACTCCTTGACTGAAATGGTCAAGCTGTTCTCTCAAGTATCATTTTCTACTTTTTCGAGGTCGAAAGACACAAATGTACAAAAAGGAGCCATGTGGATTTTTCTTTTCTGTGTCTTTTTCAAACTCTATAAACATGAAAAGTATACCAAGTTACACCTTTGTCAGACATGTTAAACATTAAATGACATTATATTCGTCACCATGATGAACATGAGCTTCTCCTTCCTAGGGCTCATTAAACTTACTAGGTTGGATTCATTCGAAGGATGAACTTACAGTGCAAGTATATGCTATCCCCTTCAAGCTTGTGATAAAAAATAACTAGGGTACCTGCCAGAAATGACGGGGAAAAATTAGGAAATTCTAATAGTCATGTCGGTAGTTCACTCTTGAACATGACACTTTCTACTTCATGTTAGGTTGGGATATCCTCCTTTTCATTTGACCTTCCTAGGTTGGGCCATTCATTTTTTCCTTCCACTTGATCTCTGCCATGTCATCATGATCATCAATCCTATGGATCCATCAACTGCCAAACTCTGGAATCGTGTCGTTGATATGTTCAATAGTTAGTCCCTCTATGGTTACACTTAGTCCTGATTCTTTGTATCATATGAAATCGTTTGCATCCCTTTGTCTCATGTCGATGATGTGGGATACATCATGACCATCCTTTGACACGGTCACTTCCTATCGACTTCAACTCATTATCCAAGAATCTAGCCGAGAGTCTCCCTTCCATTACCTTAGAGCTTTCATGCCCTAATGGCAAGTTCTTCGCACTCAAAAACAATTTCACATCATTGGATTTTGATCAGGTGATTTCACGGGTGTTCAACATCAGTTCCTTTATTCACATTCCGTGAACTATGCTGCCAATACCTTGAGAGCCATTGTCATTATTGATGGTTTCTCTCATGCGTGTGAATGGTTCACATCATTGACCAGTAATCAAGCAACTTCCTAGCATGTTCAACTTCAATGCATTCATTCACATGTTAGGATTTGTACTTTGATCGGGTCGTTTGGAGAGAAATACCCTAGGTTAAGATTACACAAGTCTAGGTTGCAAGGGGATGTGACATGGTCATGTTGATATACATGTTTCTTTCAGATGGATGGCTGTAACCATACCATGAGTTGTTATATGTGATCCTTCTCGTTATTGGATGGTTGTGACCATACCTTAGTTTCGTTGTGATCCTTTCTACTGGATGGTTGCACCCATGCCTTGGATCCATTTACATGATCATTCTCTAGATGGATGTTTCCATACCACGATTCATGTATCATTATTCAGAGTTTTCAATGATTTATATGTATCTATTTTTGCCTGCATGTTTTCTGATGATGGACTCTGGTTCCTCGCTTCCACTTGTAAATAATTTCAACCCACTCTAGTTTGGCCTTCATGCTTTAGGGGGAATCTGTTACACAACATTTTGTCAATGTCCCTATAATCCCCATCTATGATCTTGGAGGACCTCTACAATGTACCCGACATGCTTTCCAATCATGAATAAACTTCAAGTATGTCCCTCTTCATGAGAAAAACAATTCCCCTTTACACCATTCCCAAGAATATTTCTTCTATCCCAGTTTACAAGACCTATGTTGCTGACCAATTTTCTCCTCGCATCAATTTACAGAGGTTAAAAATAGCCCTCACATCGATCATAGTTACTGAGCCCTTTTATAGTTGCGTTGATCCTCTTTTGGAAGGTTTTTTAAATAAGGAACCGAAGCTTCCTGTGATGCAGGAAAGTGTTCCCTCTGTAGATAGAGGCAACCCCTCTAGCCCTAGAGTGGGTCTAGTCACAGCAAAGATAAAACAACAATTGATTCCCTTAAATAGTCATCATTGGAGGCCTACCTCAAACCGATGGTTGATGAAGTTCTGTTGTGTTTCTCTAGCTTCCATTTCCTTCTCCTTAACGAGAAATCAACCTAAAACACCACAAAAAAACAACAAAGCATGTAACTAAGAAACAACAATGATCTATTTACTCATAAAGTCAAGAAATCATGAACTATCAAGTAAATTGCATACAAGACATAGGAAATAATCATTGATTATATCAATAATAAATCAAGAGGAAAGATTACAACCAAGTCTTGACATTGCAAGCCTTCTCGAAGGGTCCAGCCAGTGTGTTCGTTCAAGCTTTCACTCTCAAGGATGGGTCTCCCAACAAACAATATATCTCTCTCTCTCTCACAAGATTTAATATAAAATTAAGTGCACTCCACAATCTCTTACAAACTATTAGCAATCCCACACTTGTCACACTCACACCAAAGCTATCTACTAGACTCAAAAGCACGAGTAGCACTGTCCAACCAAAAAGAACTAGCAGATCATAGCAATGGTGAGTGATTTTATAGGAGGAGGATCCTCCATGAAACGAGGGAGAGGGAGCTTGTCCTCAAGGAAGGTACAAAAAAGACAGAACTACCATTCTAGAGGGGGAAAGGCGACCCAAACTGACCTAACAACTAGGTCTAGAGACATCCAGAAGGCTGATTGTTGGAACAAATTTTCCCAAGTTGGATCTTCGCTAGACATAAACTAAATCTCCACGATGACAGCGCTAGGAGGCAATGCACATAGACCCAATATCGCTACATATAGTTCATAACCTTGCACCCGGTCTAGAAATTCAACCTTCGTAGGAAACAGATGTACACCTGCGATGGAGTCACGATGAGATCGTTTATGACATGGGATCATCACGTATATTAAGGGTTTACTCGTGACGAGGTAGAAACTTGGGAAATAAGGGTCAATTTGCATCATCAAAGGGAATTTTCTTAATCTTCTTATATCAATGGGAAGATATGACCATGTTTATTTGACACATGACACAACATAGGGGCTGAGATGATGATAATGACAAATTACTGTGTAATAGATGCCCCCTAAAGCATGAAGCCCAAGAGAGTAGGAGGGGTGAAATGCTTTACAAAACTATCTGAACTGGAATACCACCTCGAAGAACTTGCAGGCATAAGTATAATTGATATCTCTGATAGTGAAGTACATATAGTCTAGGCATGGGCACAGCCATCCAAAAGACTTATGACACTCAGTCTGTGGTATGGACGTAGCCACCCAGTTGACAAGACCATGATGATGATAAAGGTATGGTCATAGCCATCCATGTAGACTCAGGTATGGTCACAGCCATCCATCAAAGAGTCATGTATGTAATCACGAACTAATCCATGTAGTCCAAACATATGTAATCTTAGTTTGGAGTCTTGAAATCCAACTGATCATAGTACAAATTCTAGCATGCAAACAAACATGTTGAAGTCGAGCATGATATAAAGTTGCTTGATTACCAGTCAATGATGAAAACCATTAACAAGCGCGAGAGAAACCACCAATAATGCCAATGGATCTCAAGGTACTGCCTAGTACAATCCACTAAGTGTGAAAAATGAGTTGACGTCGAACACTCGTGGAATCACCCAATCGAAGACCAATGATGAAAGTCTATCGTCAGGTGCGAAGAACTTGCCATTAAGGCATGCAAGCTCCAAGGTACCGAAAGGGATCTCTAGACCAATCTCCTGTATAATGAGCTGGCATTGATAGGAGACAATCCGTCGCAGGAGGGCCATAATATTTCCCCCAACAATGGCACGAGATAAGGAACAAGTGGTAGATGGTGAAATAGAGTATCAAAGGAGGAGGTAAGGGTGAAAACTGTAGAAACATTATACTCTTGAACATATCGGTGACACAACTCCAAAATGTGGCAGCATTTTGGTGCCAAGGGATCATAGGTCTGATGGAGACAACATGGTTTCAAATAGAATGAGGAAAAATGGCAACCCAAAACCCCGGAAGGCCAAATGACGATGTGAGGATATCCTAACCTGATAAGAAGAAAAAGTGTCGATGTTCAAGAGTGACTAGATGCCGCAAGTAACCAATGATGACTTCCAAGTTTTCCCCCACCATTGTTGGCGGGTACCCCAATTATTTTTGAAAACAAGCTTGAAGGGGATAGCATATGCTTGTAAAATAAGTTCAACCTTCAAACTAATCCAACCTAGTGATAGTTTAACGAGCCCTAGGGAGGAGAAGCTCGAGCCTTGTCATGGCGACGAGTCCAATGTCATCAGGGTTTAATGAGTCTGAAATAGGGAAAGCTTGGAGCCTTTTCATGTTTAGAGAGTTTAGAAAAGACACAGAAAAGAAAACTCTAGGGGGTCCTTTTTCGTAAATTTTTGTCTCCCGAGCCCGAAAAAGTATAAAATAATACTCGAGAGAACTGCTTAACCATTACGATCAAGGAGTTATTTTCATAATTAGTGGCCTCAGTCCAAAAAAGTAGAAAAGCGATTGAAGATACGTCGTTTTGTAACCAATGTCGAACCTAAAACGACAAAAGTCTGGCAATCTTTTCATATTTTATACGGTCAGAAAAGAGCTCAAAGTGGATTGCCTTTTATTTCATTTAACTAGTCAAAGTGCAAAAAATCAGCAATATTTTCATCATTTACAAGTCAGAAAAAAGCTTAAAGAAGACTTGTCCTCGAGGAACGAGTGGTATAAAGGGTAGCAACTGGTTCTGACAATGGTGGAACTGCTCGAAACATGTAATGGTCAAGAGGCTGGCTAATAAAACCACTCATCACTGCAGTTCCTCAGGAAAGGAAAAAGAACCAAGTGAAAGCATATGATCGGCCAAAGAGATGGTGGTGATGGACTGAAACAATCAAGGCTCATCTAGAATAATTTAGCGGATAAAAATGGCAACGAGGTATATATCGGGTATGGGTTCATTTTTACACAAGCTTGAACCATGGAGAACTCTGCTTGGATTCGAATTCATGTTTACACAAACTTGAAATGAAAAACTATGCTTGTTATAAGTTCACATGCCCTTAGCATAATGACGCAAATCGAGGTACATACCCTCCAAGGTTCATTGCATCCAACGGAGTGGGTGGAATGAAGGTTCACTTTCAAGGTCTTGAAAAGACTTAACTTGGATTTTACGAGATCTTAATCAAAGACTCGATTTGGAAAGGGAGTTATTTCATTTTTTAATGAGGTTGACATAGTAAAAGAACTATCCTCAGAACCCTTGTTCCATTTGTTAACGAGGTTGACACAAGATCAAGAACTTTCTTGAAAACTCCTTATTTCATTTTTTAATGAGCTTGACACAAGACAAGTAACTATGCTCCACACCCCTTCTTTCATTTTTTAACGAGGTTGACATAGGGACAAACTATCCTCGGGACACCCAGATTTTTTAACGAGGTTGACACAAGAACAAACTATCCTCGGAACCTCCGGTTTCATTTTTTAATGAGGTTGACACAGGAACAAACTATCCTCGGAACTCCTAGTTTAATTTTTTAACGATCTTGACACAATACAAGGAACTATGCTCCATGATCCTTGTTTCATTTTTTAATGAGGTTGACACAAGATCAAACTATCCTCGGACACCTTTTCATGGGCCATATGAGAACATGGCTCCCAAGAGGTCTTTGCGGGATGGAAGAAACACACTCTGGGAGGAATACATGTCATGAGACATTAATGATCGATCAGGTTCCAATGCTCCCAGTACATGATGTACGAGACCATCTGCATGATCATCAGTAGATGTAGAGATGAAATGGGTAGCGACATAATTGACATGTGGCTAGGAAGGTATTGCTTGCGAGAAAGAATCGATAGGGGATGACGGCTGCACAGGAGGCATCGAGGGACTAAAGAATGATAATTGATCAATGGTCCCCATTCTTCCATCGTGTGGAAAACAAACCACATGGAAAAGTGAAATGACAAGGGCCCCCATGGCATAACATAGTCACGGCCAAGGAGAAGATTGAAATCTAAAAAACCTTGGACAACCATTACGTCTATATAGACGGTTTTGCCTCCCAAAGTAACATGAAACTTCGGGAGGATTCCTAAAGGTTGACTGGTTCCTCCGTCAAACACCAACAGATTCTGTGTGACTGGCACAAGCTGTGGGGAGCCCAAAGCTTGCCAAGTAGTGAAAGGCATGAGACTAACCAACACACCCTCATCCAAGACAATGCTAGGTACTACCTTATCATAGGCATATACTGTAATCTAGATAGGCATGTAGGATGGAAGGAAAAATGCAGTCAAATGTCTCCAGTCAAAGGAAACAACCGAACTACTTGGTGGGGGAATTGTATGATTTCCCCCATGCTCAACAGGAACCGAAGAAGGACTACCTGAATTAGCTGGGATAGGAGGGTCGTTCTTGGACTCATGAGAATCTGACGAGATGAGAAGAACATGAGTAGTATAATCATGATGCTCCTCCAGAATAGAGTGATTGACAAGTGGTGAATCAAAGTCGACACTCTCTCCAACCAATGGTTGGTCTGGAACACGCTTAGCACAACTAGGTTCGGAAAGAGGAGGAAGGACAAGAGAAGAATCTAATTCAATCTCTTTATCAATGGGTAGAGGGTCTAAAGAGAGCCTCTGATAACCAACTGGAAGTCGGGGCGAAGAAGCTGTAAGACTTTCCAAAATGGCGGAAACTGTATCCATGAGCGGACAAAGGTGAAGGGGATGGTGTCCTTCAAACACTCTCCAGGGGAATCAAATCTTATCTTTCTTCTTACCGCTACCAGTTGATAGGATAGCATCGTCATAAGCTTCAGAGGATGATGAGGGATGAGCTAGATCGTGAGACCATACTTCCAAGACCCTAGGAATGCCAGGACAATCACGAAGAAGATGGTCACCCTTGCACAATTTACAAGGAAACTTAACCTTCCACGGAGGAGCAGAGAGTGTCACGACTTGTGACGTACTTGGAACATAAGTGGCGCAAGTGACCTCATGCTTATTGGACTTCTTCTTCTTCAACATCATCTTCTTCTTCTTAGTCTCCTGGTTACTAGATGTGAAACTTTCACTAGGCAAAGGAGGAGATGAAGGTGAAGAAACAGGGGAAGAAGGCACAGTCTCAACCTTGGAATCAACGTGTCATGGTTTATATGAGAGAGACAGTGGAATAGGAGTCATGAAACTTGAGACCACCGAAGTTGAAAACAACCAAACAGGTCAACTGATGGTTAACCCAGGAAAAGACAAAGTTGCCATATACGAAGCACCGACATTTCCAAAAGGCGGAAATGGACTAGGATTTCCATCTGGGGGAAGACCTTGGCCAGTATACTCGAGGAATGTTGCCATTGGGAACGAGCCTGAAAAAAACTCTTTTTACAACCAAGAACTCGAACTATTACCAAGAATATTTCGTGGGCAGTAAATTTTATGACGCAGGAACAAAAATTGACCTTTTCATATTTCAAGAGTCGAGAAAAGGATGAAAAGGTGACTTTATCTCTTCCGAGGTTTAGTGAGCCTAAAAGGACAAGTGCTCAGATGGACCTTTCCTTTTAAGGAGTTCGAAAAGGAATGAAAATGACTACTCTGGAGAACTAGGCAAAAGGTTTACCAAACAACCCATAAAAATGCATATGCACCTTGGCGATCATATGAAAACCAAGGACTTTCTGTACAACAGTCAATCTTCCCAAATGCTATGTTTGGTACATTGCAGTTTGCAAAACAACAGACGCAGCTTCCTAAGGATATAGGATGATAACCTAGTGTGGTTTCCCAACATATACTCGACGGTACTGGGACTGAAAATCCATACTAGCAGCTATTGAGTCATAGAAGGAGGAATCACCCAACCTTAAGTGAAAGCAATAGTGACTAGGTTTAACGACGCGAGACCACGTCTCTAGCTTAGACCTCTAAATAATGTGCATTATGTTTCAATGTGTTGTTAGGTTCATTCAGTTCATTTTAGAGTTGATCTTGAATTATGTTTCAATTTCTAGGCCTTATCGTATGTATATCAAACCTAGGATGCAACTAGAATGAATAAAACATCTTTTATTTCGATGAACTCCTACTTACAGAAAGGTAGAGAGATCATTCCTAGACCAAGACAAAACCAAGATCAGCAAATGAAGTCACTAAGAGACACAATGCATAAAAACATTGATTCCTATAGTGCATTGATACTATTAATGACAGATTCAAAGCTTGTTATCCAATTTCTCAAACATGAAGACATTGAAATGTAAACATACTTTCACTTTCGTATACTAAATGAATGCAATCTTTTAATTTTTATAGCTTTGAATTATAAAGAAACAAACAAGCAAGCGTGAACGGATTGACCCAAACAATTGTAATCTATGTTTGGTAGTGAAAAGATTGAATCAATATCAAAATTGGTTTAATAATTAACACTAAGCATCAATCAACAAGAAACGAGCAATGGAAAAGCTTCAAGCAAATCAATAAGATGGTTGCGGATGAACCTTGGATAGACAAGCAACCCATGCAAACAATTTGAAACGCTTAAGAGAGCTAGGTCATAGGGTCTAAAAACACAAGATTCACTCAAATGAAATCAATGAGACAGTACCTTAACCAAAAGCAATCAAAACAAGCTAATGAGAGACAAGAAATAGTAGGGGATAAACAAGACTGATGGATTTAGGACATAAAGTTGTAAAAACAACTTTACAGGAATCGTCACAGGTGTTACATTGATAACTAGAGACTAGTCGCAAGTGTTACACTGACAACTAGATATGTTGTTGCAAGTGTTACAATGACAACTAGATATTAGTCGCTAAAGTACACCTGTTTTTACAGATGGTCCGATTTCAAGAGTCGTCACAGGAATTAAACTAGAAACCCAAGATGAAAGCCAAATAGTCGCAAGTACAAAATTAGAACATTAGCGACATCGTCACAACTGTTAGGCTATCTTCAGCGACAATCTTACTTAAGCAAAATACAAAGTAAAATAACCTAAATCACACCAGATTATTCTTCCAAACAGTAAGGGAACTTCCCAGATCAACCCAGGTAACCCAAAAAACTGATGGTTTAACCCCAAAATTCAAGAGACACTAAATCAAAAGCAAACAAAAGCAAACAAGAGAACAAACATATAAAGGACTCCCGAGTGGAGTCACCAAATTGTGATCGAGGAAAGTGTTCCCTATGCAGACAGAGGCAACCCCTCTAGCCCTAGAGTGGGTCTAGTCATAGCAAAGACAAAAAAACAATTGATTCCCTTAAATAGTCATCATTGGAGGCCTACCTTAAACCGGTGGTTGATCAAGTTCAGTTGCGTTGCTCCAGCTTCTGTTTCCTTCTCCTTATTGAGCAATCAACATGAAACGCCACAAGAAAACAACAGAGCACTTAATCAAGAAACAACAATGATCTATTTACTCATAAAGTCAAGAAATCATGAGCTATCAAGTAAATTGCATAAAAAACATAGGACATCATCATTTATTGTATTAATAATAAATCAAGCGTAAAGCTTACAATAAAGTCTTGATGTTGCAAGCCTTCTTGGAGGGTCCAGCCAATATGTTCCTTCAAGCATTCACTCTCAGGGATGGGTCTCCCAACAAACAATATCTCTCTCTCTCTCTCACACACAAGCTTTAATATAAAGTTAAGGGCACTCCACAACCTCTTACAAACTATTAGCAATCCCACACTTGTCACACTCACACCAAAGCTATCTACTAGACTCAAAAGCATTAGCAGCACTTTCCAACCAAAAAGAACTAGCAAATCATAGAAATGGTTAGTGATTTTATAGGAGGAGGATCCTCCATGAAAAGAGGGAGAGGGAGCTCATCCTCAAGGAAGGTAGCACAAAAGACAGAACTACCATTCCAAAGGGGGAAGGGCGACCCATACTGACCCAACAACCAGGTCTAAAGACATCCAGAAGGCCAAGGTTTGGAACAAATTTGCCCAATCTAGATCATCACTAACCATAAACTAAATCTCCACGATGGCATCACTAGGAGGCAATGCACGTAGACGCAATGTCGCTACATATAGCTCATAACCTTGCACCGTGTCTAGAAATCTGACCGTTGCGGGAAACAAATGTACACCTATGACGGAGTCACGATGAGACCATTTATGACATGGGATCATTGCATATATTAAGGGTTTACTCACGATGAAGAAGAAACTTAGGGAATGAGGGTCAATTTGTAGCATCAAAGGGAATTTGCTTAATCTTCTTATATCAGTGGGAAGATATGACCATGTTTATTTGACACATGACACAGCAGAGGGCCTGAGATGAGGACAATGACAAATTACTGTGTAACACTTCCATGTCTAGAAGCTTCGTAACGGAAGTATGGTAGATGGTTGGGCCGAATATGTCTGAGGAACTCAGTTTGGACTCCTTTCCCCTATTAGGATGGAACAACCTTAAGAGATAAGACCTTCTCCCATGATGGGAGGAACCATCTCCCATCCATCCAAGCTATATAAACCTCTCTTTTACCCAAGCAAAAGCTAGTTGGAGTTGGAGTTTTGGAGAAAGTTTGAAGAACAAGCAAGTCATCTATAGCTTTTCGATTTCTAGTGTATGTTTGAGGGAGAATAGTCTGATTTTGGTTTGGTTTGAGACTAGAGGGAAAGAGGCCTTAAAACTTCCATTGTTGGGGTTATCCATGAAGTGCTAGTAGAA
Organism: Pinus taeda; assembly: GCA_000404065.3. NCBI lineage: Eukaryota > Viridiplantae > Streptophyta > Pinopsida > Pinales > Pinaceae > Pinus > Pinus taeda. The sequence goes on along the minus strand of APFE030668032.1, from coordinate 315,820 downwards.
GTGTGGGAACCCAGATACGTTAGAGGATACCAGCAACATCAAGGCACCAATTGTAATCTCTTTCTAATTTATATAAATGCAACTACTGCTTGATTTCCTACATGAAGTTTCATTTTACATCTTTATTTCTTAATGTTCCTTGACCTGTTAAGTAGGTTGAATACAATATTGTATGTTATCACATTTGTTGTTTTTGTTTTCTTGTATCAAGTATTCGAAGGAAGGAAACGAAAAATAGCTGGAGTGAGGAAGCAAGATCATCACCAAGTAGAATATCGTTCTAAGAGGTAAGCCCTCTTAATTGATTCTAGCTTAAGGATATTTTCCATAGATTGTTTGTTTGTGGCTAGACCCGCTCTCTTGGGCTAGATGAATTGTTTGTGTCTGCACTGAGAATCTGCACCATAAGGGCATGTTAGGTCCCTATACTACTAGTGTAACCCCTTATTATTATTAGTGAAACACCCTTATTATATTGTTGTGCCCATGCAGTCCGCATATTGTTATAATTGTTCCCCATAGAAGACCGCTATTGTTATTTTTGTGCCGTTAAATTATTATTGTCATGGGGAATGAGTCGATCTTGCAGACAAGATAGACCTTCCTAGAATCTAAAGAAGACCTAATGACAAGCAAACCAACGAGACACTATCTTTCTCTAAATGTGCTTTTATAAATAATGGCAAACAAGTGTGTTTAAGGCCTACCTTATGTCCAACGCAAGTTTGGGGATGCCTTCGCTCCTTTGATCCAAATGAGTTCCTTTGTCGTGAACCTACAAACACAAACAAGGCAAACAATTAAATAGCACCTGAAAAACCAGTATTATAAAACATATTTAACATGAAAGTCAAGGAGTCCATGAAACAAATAACATGAGATACTTGTTGAGAAAAATGAGCCTCATTGTATTAATTCAAAAGAAGAAGACCTTTACAAACTTTTCCTTGACGATGTAGAAGCTCCTCCCAGGGTCCAACAAGAAGTCTCCTCTACTTTGACAAGCTTCACTTACTCCCCAATGAAGCCAAAAAGGTATGTGATCTCTCCTCTTAAGCTCAAATAGGAAGTCTTGATTTCACCAGCATTTACCCTCAAAAATGTTCAGCTTCTAACCTCCGTGGCCACTGACCCAATGCCTCAATTTATAGTGCAATGGAGATCAGTTACCAGGTCCTCCTTCAAAGGGATAGCATCCTCCTTCAAAGGGATAGCTCCTCCCAACAAGGGTTTAGTTCCTCCTCTTATGGGATGCATGAACCACTTGGAGCGAACAATCCACGTAACAAATGCTTCTAGAAAACTCTAGAATTAACCTAAGATGATTTTTTTAAGATAAAGATTGCGCCTTTTGACTTTTACATGGGTATGCACCCTCCCCTTTACATACAGAGCATATAAGTACGCAGATAACTTGAACAAAAGGTGCGGGCCCGCAGGCAAAAGTGAGAGAAAGTGCGGAACTAGAGTTACATTGCTTTTTGATGTCTTTCTCTCATTTCAAAAGCTTATTTTGAAGAGCTGAGGTCTGAGACTTGCTTAGGAGGCTGGTATAGGTGGTGATAGACCCATACTGACTGCAAATAATCATGGTGACGATATTTTTTGTGTAACAGATTGCCCCCTAAAGTGCGAAGTCTGTAGTAGATGAGGATTTTATTTATCATATAGGAAGAGTGAAGTGCTTTATCATTTCGAGGATCATCTTGAGGAGAGCCCGGTTGGAACCTGTAAAAACATTCAATGCAAAATATATATATGAGATCATATCATCGCTGAGGTAGGCATTCCCATACTCAGATAAAAACTGACTAGGAGACTGAAAACTAACTAGAAGACTAACTACTACTCTGATATAGGAATGATCTCGTAACACATCATAAGTACAGACACATGTGGACACAGTATGGACGCAGCCATCTGTTTATGAATAGTCCATAGTATAATGAATACAAAATTCCTCGCAGCCTGGATGGTGGAAACTAGATCCAGGGTCTTCATTTCTACTTCCCGAAATAGTACGATTCTATCCATGCGAATGAATTTGTCGAAGTCGAACATGGTAGAAACTACTTGATTACGAGTCAATGATGTAAACTGTTAACAAGCGTGAGAGAAACCACCAATAATGACAATGGCTCTCAAAGTACTCAGTACAATCCATGAGATGTGATAAGATGTGTTGATGTCGAACATGTCATGGAATCCTTTGATCGAAAGTCGATGATGTAAACTGTCCTCAAAGGTGAGAAACCTGCCATTGAGGCATGAAGATCTCAAGGTACTGACGATTTCTAGATCATCTTTCTAGATAATGAGTTGAAGTCGATAGAAAGTGATCCTTCGTAGGAAAGCCCACAACACGAAATCATAGATCAAGCTGAATAAATTTAGTTGCAAGGACTGACTCAAGGATGGTCAAGATGGATGATGGACATTTTGCAGATGAATGGCTTATTTGCACTGACCTCTTGAACACATAATGACACGACATATGGTTTGGTGACAATTGACCCAAAGTTAATACCCAGAAACTGGCTAAAGACTTTCAATATGGTTTGATCAACTGTTAGGTAAAGGATTTCCCAACCCAGATGAATGAAAGTGTTGTGTTCAAGAGTGGTCACAAAGTATGACAAACATACTTACTTTTCTCTCTTTTCCCCCACCATTTCTGGCAAGTACCTCTTTATTTTTTACAAGCTTGAGGAGGATAACATATGCTTGATTATAAGCTTAGTTTAAATTCGAACCCTAAGAAGGAGTGGTCTGTTTCTGTTTGTAATTGAACAGGTCCGTTATTGTCAAGATTTTAACGAGCCCAGTATAGGAGAAACTCAGTGTTTTTCATTTTTAGAGAGTCTGAAAAAACTTAAGAAGACTCCAGCGTTGAATTTTTCGTAAATTTATGTCTCCCAAGCCCGAAAAAGTATAAAATAATACTTGAGAGAACCGCTTGATCTTTTACGACCAAGGAGTACTTTTCATCCTTAGTGTCTTTGATCTGAAAAAGTAAAAAAGCGATCAAGGACACGTTGTTTTATAACCAATATCGAATTTGAAACGACAAAAATCCGGAAATCTTTTATGTTTTTACGATCGGAAAAGAGCTGTAAATGGACTGTCTTTTAATTCTGTTTTAACGAGTTTAAAAGAAAAACCTGGCAATCTTTTCATGTTTTAGGAGTCAGAAAAGAGCTTAAAGGTGACTCTAGCTGAAAATGATAGATTTCACCTGAATAATCCGTTATCTTGCACAAAAACACAAACATTACTCATACTTGTTTGAAATGGATAAAAATGTCGCAAGAATACCTTTCCAAAGTGAAACATAAACAAATTTCCAATTTATTTACTCAAAAAACTTATAAAAAGGGCCTTTTACCATTCATTTTTACCGTTTGTGATTTGGGTGAGAAAATAGTTCTTTTGCTTAGAAAACTTCCCGTGAAGATTACGGAAAATCCAACCGTCGGAATCGAACGCCGTCTTCTCTAGGTAATCCACATCATCCTCCTCTTCATTTTTAACCGTTTCATTTTTCATTTTAGTCCTTCATTTCATTTTTTGGGAGGCTTTTTAGGCATAAAACCCGCGCTCGGGGTACACAGGTTCATCACTGCGGACCTGCGGACCCCGAATTTTTCTCCATTGGGAAAAAGCTCGGGGTCCACACCTTCCATGTAGACAAAGTGCAGTCCCATGCATTGTGTCTATCACGTAGGGTGCGGTCCCCCCCGCGAGGGTTTTTAACCCAAAATTCCTCAAAAATGGACCAATGAAAATATTTTCTAGCTTTCTAATTTATCCTTATGCTTGATGCAAGTAGTACATCATGCTAGATTGGCGCGAATGAGAGCACGAGGATGTGGAAGCTACCGCATGGAATCATCGGCCTTCACTTGATGCTTTGAAGGTGTGCGGCTTGTAAAAATACTGGGCCATTCCTGGCATGAGGCCTCAGGTGGATTTCTTATAGTGGATGGTTGACAGATGGAGCGTTCAGGACCAGTGTTTCTTTATTGGCGGCCACCAGCTCGAAATCGAGCTGGCGGATATATATTTCTTGACTAGTTTGCCTAAGAGAGGCATTGACTTGACTCTGTTCGGGACTAGCGCAGGTGGCTGGTCCCTCGATAGCCTTCGGTTAGAGTACTGCAACCGCCAAACTAGAGACAAAGGGATAGATATAAAGACCCTATCCCATCCTGAGCTTATGGTGATTGCATTCACTGTTACTAGACTTTGCGGAGCTGTCGCATTACATATTACCACCGGATCCCAGATGCGTATGGCAGTTGATTGCTTCCAAGGCACCATCTTCAACTGGTGCGATGTTGTGTTGGCCAATGTGAAGGGCCAATGACCAGGGCCAAGAACGGATGACTTAAGACTTTTGGTTATGGGGCTTTAGTTGTGAGTTTTGGCCTGTAGAGGATTCCTATGCTTAACCCGCAGCTCCTTACAGTCAGAGTTGGGCTTCCTCGAGAGCCCAAACTGATGCGATGGGTCACAGTCATGGCCCGTCATCCTGATGAGGGGACCAAGGTCGTTCAATTCAAACCTAAGTATTTCCAATGGTTGGAGAACCAAGGTGTTTCTATTCAGGACTTCCCTTATGCTGGGGTTGATTTTTGTGGAGACCTAGACATGGCTCTTCCTCCAGGAGAGCAGTGGGACGACTCAGGTAAAATCATTTTTCAACATTTTCCTAATTTGTTTTTTTTTTTTTTTATATCGTCTTAAAAATGATAATAATAATTTCAAAATGCAGATGTGGGCCCACAGTGACCAGCCACTCTCCGGCCTTCCGAGAGAAAACAACCAGTTGCACCGACTCCAGCCCCACAGGACGAATCAGCAGAGACTTTGGCCGAGTTGGAGAGCCATCTAGAGCGCCTACAGGGGACATTCCCGAGACCAGCATAGACGACATCCCTCGTCGACTTCAGCGCTATGTGATTGGAGTCCCCGGACCTTTTAGGAGGTTCATTTCTAAGGTGGCCCGTGCAGTGGTTTCATATCGAGATCATCACCAGTGATGGGATGATCACTTATTGTAGTCACAAATGACATTTTGTTTTTTGTGCCTACCATTTTTGCCGATCATAAGGTGTTTTTCAACCTATGATCGAGGACGATGTATTATTTTGACACACTCCTATATATATGATATTGTTATTACTAGATTGTCTTGTTAAACATGTTATGGAATGTTTTTAAATTTACTTGTATGATTATTACACGTGTCTACTTAACATTTGAGAAGCAATTGCATCTGCTAATGTATTTAAAGATCTTGGAATAAGCTGGTATTCAATATAGCCAAATTCACATTCCAAGAGACGCACTCTCAAAAATAATCTTAATAAAACTGGGTTTCTAATGGCGTATACTCTATTAAGCTGTAATACAACGAGTTCAGAATCTAACCTCACTATCAAACACCGAATCCCAAATGAAATAGATTCAGATAATAACTCAACCACTGCACTATAATCTGCAATGTTGTTTGTTGTTTGACCGAGGCTTACCCCATGCATAGATACCAACTCGTCAGAGGGCGAATAGATAACCCAAGTTGCGGAGTAAATATTCCGTGTACTATGACAAGCGCCATCAGTGAAACCAATATATGTTTGGAGAGGCGTCGACATCTACGACATCAAACGTAAAACCAAGATAAGCAGGAATAACGACGGAAAAATCAATCTCTAAGCTAAGCACACTTTGATCTAAAACACACCAGCTAGAAGAAAAACTAACTAACTAAAATCTCCACACTCGTTTTAAGCATAATACCTCTTCAGGTAAAGACCATTTCTGGGTTTACCTAAAGAAACCCCGTCAAAGTCTACCAATTCATAGGCCCCTTTCTCTAGCTTTCACTTGACAACAAAGGGACCATGCCACATAGGCACGAATTTTCCAGCGCCTAATTTATCATTTGCTTGA
>APFE030668032.1:274275-292162 GCA_000404065.3 Pinus taeda | reverse complement strand
CAAACCTGCAAACACAAACAAGGCAAACAATTAAATAGCACCTGAAAAACCAGTATTATAAAACATATTTAACATGAAAGTCAAGGAGTCCATGAAACAAATAACATGAGATACCTGTTGAGAAAAACGAGCCTGATTGTATTAATTCAAAAGAAGAAGAACTTTACAACCTTTGCCTTGAAGTTGTACAAGCTCCTCCCAGGGTCCAACAAGAAGTCTCCTCTACTTTGACAAGCTTCACTCACTCCCAATGAAGCCAAAAAGGTATGTGATCTCTCCTCTTAAGCTCAAATAGGAAGTCTTGATTTCACCAGCATTTACCCTAAAAAATGTTCAAATTCTAACCTCTCTAGCCACTAACCCAATGCCTCAATTTATAGTGCAATGGAGGGAAGTTACTAGGTCCTCCTTCAAAGGGATAGCTCCTCCTAACAAGGGATTAGCTCCTTTTCTTTTGGGATACATGAACCACTTTGGAGCAAACAATCCACATCAAAATTCCTTCTAGAAACATCTAGAATTAACCCAAAGTGAGGTTTTTAAGATAAAAATTGTGCCTGTTGACTTTCACAGGGGTACACACCCTCCCCTTTACATATAGAGCGTATAAGTACGCAGGTACTCTGAACAAAGGGTGCGGGTCTGTAGGCAAAAGTGAGAGAAAGTGCGGAACCAGAGTTACATTGCTTTTTGATGTCTTTCTCTCATTTCCAAAGCTTGTTTTGAAGATTTGAGGTCTGAGACTTGCTTAAGAGGCTAGTATAGGTAGTGATAGACCCATACTGACTGCAAATAATCAAGGTGATGATATTTTTGTGTAACAATTATTGTTATTTCTGTATTCAAGCTTCTATGATCCATAATGAATTAAGTAGTTCACTGAAATGCTTTGCTTAATTTATTATTGTTATGTTGGCTCTGATTATATTATGACCCCTTAGACTCCTATATATAGAAAGGAGGTCTTATCATTTGGATCATCGAAGAATTGTTTATTTTTGTAATGTAAAGGAGGTTACCCCCTCGAAGAGGCTGATTTCTAAGGTGTTGATCTTTCTTTTCTATCTTTTTGTGAGATGGTTTCATAACAGGGTCTCAAAACAAAAATGTACAACCAAAATTAAATTTATAAGAACCAATAGGATTCGATATGATAATGTCAACCATGGGGGATGCTTCACCATTTTTCGAGAAAAAGTAAAAATATTAAAAAAAAACTACTTTTTCAACTTATCTCCTTACAATTTTACTAAAATTTTGAGTGGGAGCACTCATTGGATGCAAAATTTGATTCCTCATCCAAGGATTACCCATGTTGCATACTTCCGATGGACCCTGCAATAAGAAAAAATGATAAATACATGAAAAGTATTATTGTAATAATGCTTTTCATGTATTTCTCATTTTTTCGTGTATCAGGGTCCATCGAAAGTATGCAACATGGGTATTTCTTATATGAAGAATTAAATTTTTCATCCAATGAGTACTCCCACTCGAAATTGGAGTGAAACCATAGGGATATAAGTTGAAAAAATAGTATTTTCTTTTATCCCTCTAAAATTTGATGATGTAATCTAATCTTATTTTATTATTTCTACTATTATTTTATAATATTCCTTAGGAGGTCCATTTTAGACCTCAAAATTGATCTAATTTCTTATCTGAAGAGAATCAATGCCTAGGAAATCTACTAAAACTTCATTAATTTTTTTAAAGAAACTAGCTAGAGATGAGTTATCACTTGTTGCAATGCAGACTTATATTCAGAGGTTTATAAATTTGACAAGAGGGGCCAATATTAGGGTTTACATACCTTCAAAATACTATTTTATTTTTATCATCATGCACATTTAAGAAAACAAAACCATGCCCCCCTCCCAATTTTGAAAATGGCGGTGTGGGGGGAGGGGGCCTCATATTCAATCTTCATCGTCAATATCCATTGTCCTTTGAAGTAATTTCTAGGCTAAGAAACTATGCCAAAGAACTAGGATGGGTATTTTGCTTTAAAGGTGGTTAGTTAGGGTTTCAAAACCCTTGCAAAATAATTAAAACCCTTCCTTTATATAGACCAATCAAAGTGCCAATATTCAATTATAATAAAGTAACAACTTGCAAGAGATGAACATGAGACTAAAGAGATATTATATAATACATACACTCATAATGAATATGGATATTACCTAACAAGACTAGAAAGTTTGTAGAAGATTCTTCAACAGCTCAACAATAATATAAATTACAGTTATATAGAAGGCAACAATATTTATATGCAGAGGAACTAATAAAAACATACAATCTATTCAGTCATCCCAGTTATGAATATAATTTTGTTGAGGGAATTAAGGGAGGTTAATTCTCAACCTAACCTCTCCTTATGATCCACACAAATTCAAAATGTATGAAATAAAATATATTGAACCCACGAAAGTGCTCACATATGAAACAACATTGTGATAAGCTAAAATTAGTAGTCTTTGATTAAACTTTAAAATATCAAGGATTTCACAAAACGCAAGTGTCTTTGAGTCTAGAAGCAAACCCCTGTTACATAAAAATTACAATATTCATAGATTATTACAGATCTTAATCTCAATAAGATCTTTTTTGAAAATGATTTTTTTTTTTTAAATAAAACAACTTGTGATGTATCACAAGAAATCTGGAATTGCCTGAAAAGTATCTACCTGATAATTTAGAACTAATTTTCCAACTACTCTATTTTTGCACTAAAATTTGGATCTGACTTTATTTTCTTTCTCCAAATAGATTTCCCTTTGGAATTTTGTTGCTTCAGTTAATGAATTCGTGGAAGGACTCCAACCATTCTATCCCAATCTAATCTAATTGGATAGGTAAAAGAGACAAGATTCCTATAAGCTTCATCCAATTTGGTACATTTCTGAAAGTATGTTTTTCTTCCAAAAGGGATATAACTTCACAATGGAATTTTTTTTTTTATCGATTAAATTATTAAAAATTCTTTCACCACTCAAAGTTCCTTGTAAACCAACAAATTTTGAATCATTACTTCCAAAATTGTTTAACAGTTTCTTCTATTCATTTAAGGAGATGATTCTTCCTTCTGAATCCTTGAATGATGGAAAACTCTTTTGCTATAGAAAATCGAACTTGTTATTGAATTTATTAATTTCAACTTGCACCATCCTGCATTTTTCTCTCGCATGATTTGTAAATTTCCTTTGGTTAAAATATTTTTAACCTCCATGATTACATACATTATATCATTGATCCGCATCTCTCAAAGTTGTAATTTAGTTCTTGAATTAAGGAATTTGATGATTATATTTTTTATTATTGGCTTGTTTCCTAATTCATTTTCAATATGATCCACAACTTCATTAGCAAGATTTAATATTTCCGTTTCTTCAACAATGATCTCAATTGATTCCTAAATTTTAAAGATAAAAGTAATGATGTCAATCCATAACCTCCTCTTGCATCCAATCAAAGCCTAAGAATCAATTACCTATTTCATATACCAATCAACTTATTTTTGTAGAGTAATACTCTTTTGAACTTCATTAACTATAAAATCATCCTTTCTTTTTTATTCTTCCTGAGATTGGCTTAACAATTTCTTTAACTTGTTAATTTCTTGATCCTTCAAAGAAAGGGATGACAAATTTTCTGCTATTTTTTTGAATAATTGATCCAGATTTATGAAGGAATGAAATTAAATACATATCTAAATAAAAACATAGAGACACAATGAAAACATAACTTTAATTCATTAATAACAAAGTATTGAAAACTGTTTACATGCATAATGGAAATAAACTTGCTCTAGCGATGGTAGCTTATTTTTGAGGAAAGATGTGTTGGGTGTGTGTTATATTATTTCCACAACTATTCGTACGCACAGGAGGGCCATGGGGGGGTGATAGTGGCCCCTGTTCACTGCGTCGATCACAAGAGGGGGGCCATAGAGGGGGTGCATCCCCTCCCCTATTGGGGGATTTTAGAGGTGCGGTAGCCCCCTTGCACGGGGTCTGTGGCAATGCCTCAAGAAATATTATTTGGACCCTATATTGGGTGGGCAGGCCTACCTATAGTTTTGTGCATGGGTGTTTCACATGGTTTTGGGCATGATGGTTTTTTTCCCATGGTATTTTGTAGATCTGGTCAACGGAACTACATTTATGTTCTAATTTATGGTTAATGAATTGGGGTTTATGAATTTTTCGACATGTATATACATGTATTGCAGCATTGAAATGGAAATAATGAAAAATCAATCTGTTAGTCCCAGTTTTGGGATCCAAGGGAAAACCTATGTGTATTTGTTTTGTGTTTCTCACCATTGTATATTTTCTGTTTTTTTAAGAATTTGTTAGTAAGTAGTTTATGTATAGGATTAAAACCTACAATTGGTATTAGAGTTGTTTCAGCTTCAAGGGGATGCCTTTCCTGCTGAGGGGTTTTTCTCAGGCCTGTGGTAGACCCAATTCGGTGGGAGATTTGTGGAATCGATTCTTGTTATGGAAGAATATGGAAAGCAGTGGAAAGAGAGAGATCAAGATATTTAATGGTCAATGTTTTGAGTTGTGGAAGCTCAAGATGGAGGACCTACCAATAGATATCATAGTAGATCTAGGCACTAAACAAACAACAATGTTAGCGGAATACTAGACAAAGTTGAATCAAAAGGCAAAAAGAACAATATGGTTTTGTATCATAGATTCATTATTTTTTAATGTATCAGGGGAAGCTATGGCAAAGGATTTGTGGGTCAAGTTAGGGACTTTGTACCAATCGAAGTCTCTAGTGAACAAATTGTTCCTGCGGAAAATTTTTTCATAAACTGAGGATGAAGGATGGAGACTCGGTAATAGAGCATTTGAACACCTTTAATACTGTGGTAATCTAGTTGTTATTTGTTGATATTAAAATTTTAGATGAATATAATTACAACATTTTGTTGTGTTCTCTACTAGATTCGTGGGATAGTTTGGTTGTTGCAATAGGTAGCAATACAACTACCTTGAATTTTGATGAAATAATATCATCCTTACCGTGGGAGGAGATGAGATAGAAAAATATGGAGATCCGGAATGGAGATGCGTTTTCTATATGAGGACGGTCCCTGAATACAAACAAAAATAAGTCATCGAGTGAGAGATCTAAATCTATAGGAAAACTTATAAATGTGTGTTGGAAATGTGGAAAGGAAGGGCACTTCAAAAATGACTATAGATCTAAAGCTCCTGAGAAAGGAAAGAAATGTGATGATGCTCCTTCTACAGAGGTGAAACCACCTCAGATGAAGGTGGGGATGTGTACTTGGCTTCTTTTTCAAGTACACATGTAGATCATGAGGCATGGTTGATTGACTCAGGTGCATCCTTTCACTTCAATCTTTATGGGGAGTGGTTTTGTGAGTATGAGAAATATGATGGTGATGATGTCTTCTTAGGGGACGAAAAGAAGGCTAGAATTATTGGACGTGGAAAAATAAAGTTGAAGTTGTAAGGTGGAAGGATTAGAACACTTCTATGTGTTCTACATATTCATGCATTGGCTAGAAATTTGATTTTTGTAAGCAAGATGGATGATGCAGGGATAAAAAAATGTTCAAGAAAGATACCTGCAAGTGGTTCAGGGAGAACTGGTATTTATGCGAGGAGTTTGGATTGGAACTTTCTACAAGCTTATGGGTAGTACTATTATTGATGGGTGCAACAGTTCTATGGTTCCTAAAAGTGGAGCAGAAAATCTAGTGGTCTATGGAGAAAAGACCATGCTATTGAATCAAAGGCTTGTACATAATGGAGATAAGGGCCTTCGAATACTTCATGGTAATGGTATGGTAGAAGGTATGTCTAATTGATCTCAAGATTTCAATTTATGTGAACATTTTGTATATGGGAAGCATTTGGGTGAGTTTCCCCTCTGGTGCTAATAGGGTGAAAAGGATATTAGAGCTTGTGCACAATGATGTGTTTGGACCTGTGTTGGTTCAATCAATGGGTAAGTCCATGTACATGTATCACTTATAGATGAATTCTCAAGGAATACATGGATATATTTCCTCAAGAAGAAACGCAAAGTATTTTACAGGTTTAAAGAATTTAAAGCTCTGGTGGAAAACTAGATAGAGAAGAAGATAATGGTGTTAAGGATAGATAATGGTGGAGAGTTTTGCAAGAAGGAATTTGAAGAGGTTTGTAATAAGTGTGGCATAGCACGGTAGAAGACTACTCCATACACACCTCAAAAAAATGGAGTTGCGAAAATAATGAACAAGACATTGATGGAAAAGGAAAGAAGCATGCTCAGTGGTGTTGGGTTAGGACAAGAATTATGGGCAGAGGTGGTGGAGAATGCATGTTACCTGGTTAATAGATCACCTTCATCAACATTGGAGGATAAGACTCCACATGAGGTATGGACTAGTAACAAATCCTCTCTTTCACATTTGAGATTATTTGGTTGTGATGCATATGTACATGTTTCAAAGGAGAAAAGAACCAAGTTAGATAGTAAATCTAAAAGGTGCATCTTTATTGGGTATAAGGGTGGTTTAAAAGGTTATAATATTTCGAACCCAAAAGTAAGGAAGGTTGTGTATAGCCAGGATGTGGTGTTTAGAGAGGTGAAATATGTTATTAAACATGAAGCCCTAACAAAGGAACCTGATAATATAGAGTTTTATCTAAAGGAGCGTTGAGGCCTCGAAAATTCTTGCTTCAACACAAGGGAAAACCATCTAGTCTAGACCTTAAGGAACCTTCTTTTCCATTTAGGTAGCGACTCTGGCTGGATTGTATGGGAATAGTTTCCAAATGAAAGGTGATTGAATTAGTGTGTAATGCTTATAGTGAAGTGAAATAGATGGATTTGCAGTAATGAATTAAATGGAAAATATATGTATTAATCTACTCTATAACCCGGGATGTTTAAGTTTTATTTAGATTCAGTCTATAATGATTTTCCTTAGTAAATAAAGATATAGATTGCTCAAAGATCAATGGAAATGAAACTATTTCAAGATGATTATTTTGATTAAACAGTTAATCAAGATAATGTGTAAACTCATACCACATTTAGAATATCACAACCAATTATTTAACATGTACAAAAATATCAATGGAAGCATGATCAATAGTGAATACATGTAACATTGTTCTTTAAATATCACGTATAAGAAATTTAAAAAGATAAATTTACTATTTACTTATGAAAAAACAGAGGTACAATGATAGAAATACTAGATACACTTCGCTCATCTCATAAAAGAAATAGCAACAATTTATTCCTTCCCACAAAGATGATTCCAAGAGTACAGTAATGCAACTGCTCAAAATTCTTTATGAAGATTCCTAAACACGGTTTCAGTCATTCTATTGAGAAAAGGATGAAAGTACAGTAGTGCAGGCTTTTGTAAGCCTTTCTTCATAAAATTTAAGTCCTTTATTTGATACAACAAGTAAGCTTAAATAACAGAAAACAATTGAATCTATTATGCAGATCGTTGAGGGTATTTAAATAGATCCCTTCAACAACGCTTAAAGGAAAACATTTTTTTGGTAGAAGTTTCTGAAAGTGATTTGTTGTCTTCGTTAGCTTTATTTGTTGTATTGAATTCTTTCGATGTTTGTCTTCCTGTTTGAACTGATCTTCCACTTATCAGTACAACTATCTTTATTTGTCATGAACCTGAACATGGAAAACAAGAATCGATAAGATAAACATAAATGACATGATGAACGGATTTTATTTGAAAAAAATCGCTTTTGCAAGAAATCAGGAAATCGTAGAGCACAATAAATCTGACACTGACATCATGGAGAGGAGTTGGGAGTGAGGAGGTGGAGCTTTACAACTTATCGCAATCAGAAATCATAGTTATGGGGAAGATCATAAAACAATTGCAATCAGAATAGAATCAGGGGAAAACTTCAAAACAATCACAATTGGTTTAGACCTGGAGTATTTCATATAGAATCCAAAAGGGGGCCTTCTCAAATAAAATCACAGTCGCAATTGAAATGGGCAGGAGTCAAAGAAAAAATGTTCTTTTTTATTTGTGATAGCCATAGATGAGGGGATTTAAATGAATTGCAACATCTAATTCTATCGGGTCTGGTCTAATCGCTATCGCAATAGCCATGAGTCTTCGGGAAACTGCGATAGTTCAAGACGCTGGGATTTATGGAATAGATCTTATAATCCATTCGGGTCCGATTATATTGCGTATCACAAATCGACAGGGCTGAAGGATTTATGATAAGTTGTGTCCTTATGAAAATTGTGATTGTGGGTTCCCAGGATGACGTCGGGGATGTCATCCTAGTGATGTCACTATGCTGTGGCAGATGACATGGAATGGTGACATGGAAATTGATGTGACAACTGACAAGTGATGTGGAAGGTGACATGGTGATGATGTGGATCTAACTTCACTGCTGATGTCATATCACAATTGGTGTTGGGATGAGGCATGAATTTTTAGAATTTTGTGATTGCGATATAGGCCCCGAACATGATATTAATATAAGTCACAGTGTATAATCTCGGCAAGTCCAGAACTTATTGAATATGGAAATCAGCAAAGGGAGCGGGGTATGGACTTAATTTTTTTGGGTTTTTGCGATGTTCCAGATGCGATATTTTAACTTGACAGATTTAAATCTATGGATGGGTCCAGAGTGTTATCACATATCGCAATCGGTCAAGGTAGGAGGCATGGACTTATAGTGGATCATGCGATTGCGATTGACACGAGATTCTTTTTGGAAACAATTAATAACCCATTCAGGTCCAGTCTTGCCTTACATTTATTTCTTATGTTCGATGTGGGGTATTTAGATTTTTATTAATATTTCAACCGTCCGAGATAAAAACTCCATTTTATTTCATTTTTTCATTAAATGAACCATAATGTTTAATACTTAAGCTTAAATATAGTTTGGATTCCAGGGGCTATTTAATTCATTTTTTTTGGATAATAAAGGTTTAATACTTGGGTTTTAATTAAAAAGCCTAAGTATTAAACTTTGATTATAAGATTTTATTAACAATTTTATGTTGATTTTTTCTATAATTATTTTTTTAAGAAAATAAAGAAATTAAGATTTTTTTAAATTAAAGGGTCCTATTTTAATATAATAATTTTATAAGAAATTAAATAAATAGAAAAAGGGGTTTGTTGAACAGTACAACAATTGGAAATTCACTAGAAGAACCAGTTATCTCTGAAAAATGAAATTTTCCAAAAATTCAATAAAAATAATCTAAGAAGTGAAAATTGCTTTTTAAAACATCTAGATAAATAGAATTACGTTGACTATAAAACTCATTAATTTGCAATCTCTTTTAGAAACCTTTTGTGAATGAAAAATACTTATTTACCTGTATATGTCATTAATTAGTTTATAAAAATAAATTAGGGGGCCTTTTATGACTTAGGTTTAAAATGTACTCGTTCGTCACAGGTAGAGCCACTGCTGCTAGCAGGCAGTCATAGCCTCAATAGGGTTACCTTTTAACCAACAACAATACAATGTTCAATCCATTAGAGGGTAAAAAAAAAAAAAAAAAAAAATTCAATTAATTGCTAAAACGCCATTGTCCTAGTTTGGTGTCCAGTTAATGACAATGCCATTCACCGGTAACAATTAAAACTGAAGTTGGCTCATGATGAGACTACTTGTCTTACAATTAAAAATCATAAGCCATTACCCTAATTTCGTGTTTAGTGTGGTAATTCCAGTTTAATTGGTTCCCTATGAACATGATAAACAGGGTCGTGATGAGACCTCTTATCTTTTTTAAATTTATTATATTTTACAATTACACTAAAAACAAATTCCCTTTTTAATGAATGGGGAGGACTATTGACTCCTTAAGAGTTTTGGATGACAAATCCGAGTTGGAAGTTTTAAGTCATCAGACGGTCTTTACTTTTTAAGGATAACCTTTTTTACTGAAACTAGAGTAAAAGGATATAAATTTTGAGGTTTTTTAAATATTTTACAACTTAATGGAAAAGATTTTCAAAGTTATATAATTTTTATCTAATTTTCAATTTTGGTAACCACTTCTTAAAAATTTCTATCTTCAAAACGAAAAAATAAAAATAATTTCAAGAGATGTTTGAAAAGTCAATAGAGTACTATTTAACATTTTATTAAACAAAAATCTAATAAAAGGAAAAATAAATGCAGCAGGATGTACAATTGGAGTGATTTTTTTACAATTTTATTTTTATTATATATATATATATATATATATATATATAGAGGAGAAGAGAGAGAGAGAGAGAGAGAGAGAGAGAATAAAATCTATAAAAAAATCACTCCAATTGTATATATATGAAGAAATTAAGAAAATAATTTCTTTAAGATGAGCCCATTTACAGGAAGATAATCTCTCTTTCATGATAAATCTTGAATTATAAATTTAGATGGGCTTATTTGTTCAACAATTTGGAATGGACCAAGCCATAATTTATGAAATTTGGTTTTTTCCCCTTTTCTTCGTGTGCTTTGTCCAACTTTAGAACTATATCTCCAACTTGGAAGGATCTTTGTGTGACTGAACTTGCATCAAAAGAATATGTCACCATCTATTGATGTTTGATGTGTGTGAGTTTGGCCATTTCCCTTTCTCCTTCTAGTTTTAGAATTTGTGAATTTCTTAATTGCAATGAAGAAGAAGGTGTTTCTTCAATAAATTGAACTAGGGTTAAGGAAGGAATAGCTAAATGTGATGGAATAATGGCTTCCTTCCCATAGACTAGGTTAAATGGAGAAGTGCCTATAGAGGCCTTTTGAATTATCCTATCAGCCCATAGGGAAAATATTAAAACTTTGTGCCAGTTTTTTTTTATTTTGATCTATAGTTCCTTTGATTATTCTAAGGAGATTTTTATTAGTGGATTATGCCAAACCATTTCCCCGGGGACAATAATTAGTTGAATATTTAAGTTTAAAACCTCTCCTAATTGCAAATTCAATCATACTGGTACCCAAAAAATAAGATGCATTATCAAATATAAGTGCAGAAGGAAAACTAAATCTTATAATAGTAAATTGATCAATAAATTCAATAACAGATTCAAAATTGATAACTTTTAGCGGAATTGCTTCCACCCACTTAGTGAAGTAATATGTTGCAGTGAGAATATATCTATGTTGTTTAGAAGAATGAGGAACAATCTCACCTATGATATCCAGTCCCCATTGCTCGAAAGCTTGTTCGATGTTCACTAGCTACAGAGGCAAAACTGGTTTTCTTTGTCTTCTAGAAGTAGTTTGGCATGTTTTGCATTTCCTCACATATGGGTGGGTATCTTTGAAGAGAGTGGGCTAGTAGCATCCATCATGTAATATTTTGTGTGTTGTAGTATCTCCTCCAAAGTGTCTACATGTTAGTCCATCATGAAGTTCCTGCAAAACGATTTGTACCTTAGATTTTTGAAGGCATCTTAATAGTATGGAATCATAGTTTCTCCTAAATAACATGTTACCAACAATCTCATAATTTTTTTCTTTTAATCGTAAAGGTATTGAGTTCAAGAGGAGCATATCCATCTTTTAAATAAAAAATTAAATCAATGTATTGGGAATCATCATCAATTACACTTACCTCATAAATGTGTTCATTGTTACCTGTGTCCCCTTTGGTTGGTATGTTGGATTCTCCTGTAAGCAGCTTGCAGAAACGTTGTCCTCTAACAATTTTTGGCTGGTTTAAGTTCAATATCGTATTCCTGCAGAAATGTTACCCAATTTTCTCTCTTTTCTCCTAATTCTTTCTGCATTAGTAATTTCCTCATTGTTGGGAATGGGACTATTACTTTCGTGTGTGTTTTTAAGAGAAAAGGTCTAAAATTCTTTATAGATTTATATACAACCAATGCATGTTTTTCTACTTATGAATAATTAAATTCATCACCCCAAAAATTTGAACTGAAAAGTGAGATGGGTGCTTCAATTTTCTTATTCTTAATTTGTGTCCAAACAACGGCATAAGACATTGACGAAGCAAAAGTGTATAAGATGAAATGATCAGAGAAATTTAGAGTTTTCAAATAAGGAGCATCAATAATTGCCTGTTTGATTAAATCAAATGCTTTCTTTTCATGATGACCCCATTTAAAAACTGTCTTTCTTACTCATTTGCTGTAACGACAAAATAATTTGTGAGAAATCAAGGACAAACCTTTTGACAAAATTGATCTATCCAAAAAATGATTGCATGCTTTTTTTGTTATATGGTGGAGAAATTTCTGGAATTTATTTTATTCTATCAAGGTCAATGTAAATTCCATTTTTTGACACAATGAATCCTAAAAGTTTCCTTCACTAAGAGTGAAAAAAGACTTTTTTGGATTTAATGAAATCCCATATTTTCTACAACGTTCAAAATTTTGTTTTAAGTCTTGCAAATGACTATTTCTATTCTTTGAATAAATAGTAATATCATCTAGGTAAACAACAACTGTTTTATTTAACAGACCTTTGAATGCTATATCCATGGCTCATTAGAAAGTGGCCCCTGCATTTATTAAACGGAAAGGCATTTTTTGGTAGGCATAAGTTCCCCATTTGGTTCTAAAAGTTGTCTTTAGCCTATCATCTAGGTAGACAATGATTTGATTATATCCAGAGAAACCATCAAGGAAAGACATGAGTTCGGAACCAGCAAGTGATTGTAAAATATGTTCTATAGCTGGTAGAGGGAAACTACCCTTTTGACTGGCCTTATTAAAATTCCTAAAATACATACAAATTCGGATATCACCATTTTTCTTCCTAACAAGTACTAATTTGGAAACCCATCTTGAATTCCTAACAAAAAAAATGATTTTGGCCTTATGGAGTTTATTCAA
Source organism: Pinus taeda (assembly GCA_000404065.3). Lineage (NCBI taxonomy): Eukaryota > Viridiplantae > Streptophyta > Pinopsida > Pinales > Pinaceae > Pinus > Pinus taeda. The sequence goes on along the minus strand of APFE030668032.1, from coordinate 279,303 downwards.
TTATGTTTTGATATGATTTTCTAAGTTCAGATGAATTTTCCTTAGTTTTTGTTGGACATGTTTATCATTTGATATCATCAGGATTGAATGTTGAATGATATAAGTGTCAAACATTTTGAGATCTTTGTAACTCCAAGAAAAGACACCCTTATATTTATTTAACAAATTTATGAAGGATAGTCTTTCTTCAAACGAGAGACCAAATTCTAAATTGATGTTCTGAGCTTTAATATCTATCACAAGATTTATTAATTCAAATATCAAAGTTGAACTTTGTAGTTTTGAATTAGTAACTGTTTTAAATTTGTCTTTTAAATCATAGAGATCCTCTAGCTTAAATACATATTTGGGTATGGGATTATCATCAATTTTCTGTTTTAATTTGTCATTTTGTTCATCTTCATCAATTATTTGGCCATCATGTGATTTTTTAGAAGTTAAGAAGCTTAAAATGTCTTCATCATGATTGAATACATGCCAGTTGGTGATATTGTCGGGAATGGATTGCCTAAAGATTAATTCTACATAAAATATATCGAGACCGTAATCTTCGGATGGGATCAATTTTGATGCAACATTAGAAATAAGGTTAGTGTTGGCATTCTGAATCCTAGGAATTGAAGAAATGTTATACGCTAAAAGATGTGAAGTGAGAGACTGAACCAAAGACTGATAATGCTTCAAATGTGTAGAGATATAATGCATCATGTTTCTTACTTGTTTTACTACATTTTTGAATCTCCATAAACTTGAATGTATTTAACGTCAAGGCTAATTTCTTTATACATTCCTTGGACTAATGCTTCATATTCTACAATATTATTTGTGCATTCGAATTCCAATCTATAAGTTAGCTTTGCCTTCGCACCTTCAGGATTAATCAATATGCAACCTGCTTCTACACCATCACTTGATTTTGACCCATCAAAATATAATGTCTAGAATAAAGAACTAACTAGTAGTTTTTCTAGCATATTTACACATCTAGAAATTTTGTCTGTGAAAAATTTTCAATTTGAAAAGTTACAGAATTACTCATAAATGGTGAAGTTTGTGCTTTATAATTCTCAGAGAATGATTGAGTAGAGTAGTTTCCAAAAATGTTGTTATTAAATGCTACTGCATCATTTTCACCTTCGAAATTTGTTGTTGAATGTTTCATATGTTTTTTCTCAGTTGATTCTGATTTGATTCGGTTTTCCATTAAATGGAAGCCATAAGTGAGACCAATCAGTGGAAAAATAATTGTGTAGTTTTTTTGACCAATCTCTACTAAGAATTAAACTGTAGAAATATAGGGTATCAACAACAAGTATATCAATTATTTGACAAACTTCAGGATTCAAAGATAATCTAATAAGAATTGAATTCATTTCTCCTATGACTTTGAGTTTTTTCCTATCGATTTGCACAATGTGAACTAGAGTTTTCTAGGGTGACATGTTTAATTTTAGACAAACTGAATATGACATGATATTCGAAGAAGCCCCTAAATCTACCAAGCAGTTATGTACATTTCTATTACATATTTCAAAATTCAAAGGAAAAGAAGGAGTATGTGATTTAGACTTGTCATTCATTATAATATCATAAGAGGAACCAAATAAAGGATGAACAAGAGTTCTACCCATTCCATTAGAAGCTTTGGATACCACAGCAACAGGAAGAGGAGAAGCAAGTATTGCATTCAATTCTTTTAGTAAAAAAATCTATTTTCATTTGAGTTTAGCAAGTTCATGAAGGGATATGTTTGCTTTTATTTTCTTCATATCCTCAAATATATTGTACTCAGTAGTATCTAAAACTACTAAGGTTTTGGGTGAAGATGGAAATTTGGTTGAAGATGGAATTACTTGGAGCGGAATGGAAGTGAATTTTGTAACAACTGCTTTACCTTTAACAATGGAAGCTGAAGGTTTCTGTTTTTGAATTGGTTGTATAGGATCAATTGTACTTTTAGCTCTTGTGCTAACAGGTAATGATTCATATTCATTTTCACTATCATAAATAGGAATAATAAAATCCCACATTCCTTTTAACTCAGCTATATGTTCACCTTGGGATTCATCAACAAAAAATGTTGCTTCTTCTTCATCTTCATCAATTTCCACATTAGAGATCATGTTTGGAGGTTGTGGATTAGGTGGCTGATTTCTTCTAAATGGTCTAAAAGGTTTTTTGGAAGAGGATTTAGGTACTTTTTTTTTTTTTTTTTTTTTTCTCTACCATCTCGTTAGATAAAGTTTTAAGGACTTCTTGTAAGCCTTAAAGATCAAAGGGATCATTAGGTGTTTTCCTTTTTGCTTCATCCTTAAATGTAACTGTTTTTAATTTTCTATCTTCCTGATCTTTTTTCTTTTCTAGTGCATTTATCCCCTTCTTTATAGACACAACTTTTTTCATGTTTTCTACCAATGTATTTTTTATTAGCTCTCTCTACAAAAATTCCTATGTTAGAAGGAAATACCATTGAATTTGTACATCAACACCAGGTCTAGAAGTAGTTGTGATTTTATTTAACAATTTTTTTAAATCTGGAATTGAAATATTTTATATTTTCCCCTGATTTCGTTTTTAAATTGGAAAGGTCATTGATAAGAGATATGATTGAGCGATCATCACCAAATTTAGTCAAAAATAGTTCTTCAAAAATATCCCAACCAATGATAGAATTTGCTGGTAATAAAAAGTACCAAGACCCTGTTGATCCTATAGGAGTCTATGAGAATAATCTAACAATTGTGCATTCTTTATCTACCTCATTGAGATTGATGAATAGCATATAATTATGAAGGTGCTCTTCAACAGGTAACCCATCATCAGGATTAAATTTGGGAAGCCATCTTTCAGGATGTTTTGGTAGAGGATGAAGTGGTGTTGGCATTTGAACTACTCTCGGATTGGACCATGGTCTAGTTTCCATTGTAACAGTTGGAGAGGTGGATGTGATGAAAGAAGAATTGGTCGTTGTGATAGTACTGCTTGAGGCAACACTAATTTTTTGTGTAGAGGAAATGGAAATAGATGAAGTGGCCAGTAGATTGAAAGGAAATGAAAAAGGAAGAAATGGATATGTTGGTGAATGAGAGAATGAGGTAATTTCACTAGTAGATGTTTGGGAATCCTATGTAGTAGTTTTCGTTCGGTGGGATTGAAGTGGAAATTCAAATGGCGAGATGCCAAGTTTTGCACTTTGGGACTGAGTTAAAATGCTAGTTCCTTGAAAAACAGAAGTTATTCTTCCTTCAGAATCTTCGGATGATTCAGGCTTTTATGTTGAAATGGAGTTGTCTTCAAATTTCTTTAACAAAGTTGTAGTTTCCAGTGATTCTAGAATGTAGTCCATAGGAATTACCTTAGGAAGTATTCTAGGAGACTTGGGAGGTGATTTTACAACTCCTAATCTAAAAGTAGAAGATTCTGAAGGGATCTGGAAGTTGTAGGAGATTCAGAGGGAGAATGACTCTTGGAATGGCCTTTTGTTTTTGGATCAGACTTACTCACAATTCATTGTCTACATGCTCTCTGTTGAGTCGTTAATATGCCATTATTATTGTCACTTGTGAACGTTTATTCCACTCATTTCTACCATTCTTCATCATGTTATTTATTATAATTTATTATATAAATCCATTTTATGATGATTTATGCTCTTACATTATTTATTCTCCTTTATTTCTAATAAATTGATTATTATGCATTATTTTACCAGTGATAGTTCTAATAAGTTGGTTGTAACCTTATTTACCATTTTTAGCCTCCAAAGTAACTTCTAGATTGAAGATTTGATTTTTAAATCAGCCAACTCAGAAATTCGCTGGTTTAAAGAGTGACAGTTTTGCGGTTAATATTCTGAGCAAATGAAGATGAATTTGGAAAATCCAGAACATGGGTTTTGTCCAGAACGGGTGCAATTATCTTCGCATGTAACAGTTTGCCCAAATTCGGCCTGTACAGGGAGAAACGCAGGGTTCTTTGAACATGATTTTCTCTGATTTGCAGTTGCGGCCGTCCTCCAAATCTCAGCTGCAAAGCCGAATTCGCCTTGTTCTTGTTGATCAAATGGTTAGAGGCAAACCAATTTTGTAATAGGAATTATGTTGTACTTATCCTTATTGTAACTTCTCTCTGATCTCTCTCTATTTAAATGAAAACAGAGATCAGAGAGGAGGATTTGGAGTGAGACGTGATGACGGATTTGAGGAATGAGAAATGATGGACAACGATGGTGGATTATTCATGCTGTAATTCTTAAGCTTTTGTTGTTGTAATGATTCCACAATTGGATGATTAATAAATGAATTGGGAGTTGCTGTTCATTCTTCTCATTCTGAAGTGATCTAGCAGCGTCCGCTGGCGGCTAAGGGCCCAGCCTCTGGTGGAGTAAGCTGCTGCTATTGTGTATCATATCTTTCCGATTCCAGTTGTATGATATCTTTTCATGTGTGGATTGTTTATATAGTTTAGTAATCTGATGTATTTGTTATATGTTGTTCCACGCTCTGTTACGACTAATCCATTAATGGTTTCATTCAGCAAGTTTATGTAAGTGATTCTATGTTGCGTAATGAATCTTTTCGGAGTTGATTACATGTTCACTATTTAAACCGATTATTTTTGTTACAGATCTTTCATATTAAATATTGCTATTGGATTCATTTTGAACTCTTATTCGTGGGAACCCGAAAGTAATATTATTTCATTTGGAAACGGAAGTCATATTCTTTGGAAACATCAGATTGCTATAGTAAATATGTTGTGTATATATGGTAAATGTTGTTCCATAATTCATTTGTGAATATTGTCTCATACAGTAAAGTTCATTGAAATTACTTTTGAAGATTGTTATTTTATTGCCGAATGTGAGTAAGTTGGTTTTGACTCGCAAGATTTAGTTCTTTTGATCGTTGTTTCATTCATTGTTGTTCTATTTCCTTTTACTTTCTGTTGTCCATTTACTTGCATGTATTGTTTTGGTGTGAGAGAAGGTCCAAGGCTGTCGTGAGCCTCAGCAAATGCTACCATGCT
>APFE030668032.1:213054-238082 GCA_000404065.3 Pinus taeda | reverse complement strand
AACCTCTGATAGAGAAAGGGGATTCACATTCTATTTCAAAATATGTTGCCACGAAAAGGTTACAACATATTGTTTCATCAAAACATCCAAATGAAAACCCCCCGCCCCTCATTAACCTCTGATAGGGAAAGGGAATTCACATTCTATCTATTTGAATTCATTGTACATGCATCATCAAATGCATTACTCATCCCACACCCAATCTAACTTTTATTTTTTCGATGGAAAAAACCCACTTGTTTATAGTTTGGCAGAAGCACTTTATTTGAATTGCAACATAGTTAAAACACAACATAGATAAATGTTTTCTTCAAAAAAATTTCCTATTTTTTCCTATTTTTTCTTCCTTCTCTTTTTCTTCTTTTATTTTTCTAATATATATATCGAAATTTTCATAGACATCATACAAAACTTGAATTTTCACTTTCTTCTTCTCTATTTTTTGTTTTTTTAATATAGAAAAATAAAATATGTTGGTACTACAACACTATCCTCCAACATAGTCTTTAGGTTTGAGTTATTACCTAAGGTAGATATATCTCTAGATTATAGTTCATATTTTAAAGTTTCATAGTTCATAGGTTCTTGGAATGAAAAATGTAGAATGCTTTATAGTCTATATAAAAAATGTAATTATATTCTATCTATCCATGCTAAGAGCATATCTTAACTAATGAAGATGAGAGTAATATAAAAAACATAATCATTTATCCTCTATTGAAGTTTTTGCAAGAATCGAACATTAAGTGCATTACATCACTTACATAATCAGTTTACTCTATACCATATTGGTGAATACATACAATTTAAGTTAATAAAGCTTACTAGATGAAAAAATATTATATTACATTCAAGGATGAACAATTAATGTGAATATCATTCTAAATGCTTATGCAGAAGCAAACCAAATTTCATCATATTATTTGGCACGTCACTAAATAAAATATTGGTAGTGGGAAAATTTAGGGAGTATAGTGTTGGAAAATGTAGCTAGTTCTAATCTTCATAATTGCCAATGTACACAAATCATTATGTATATCTTATGTTACAAGAAAAATATTATTTTTTAGCATGGTTTTCATGCTCAAGTTTGATGTTCATCTAGGTAAAGCATGTTCTTCATGCTTCTAGGGTTTTTCATGTCAAAATAATATTTTTCTTAAGCAAAGACAATCTTTGTAATTTATATAAGACCCTATTGGCCAAGAAGTAACATGTATAAGATATTGATTTTGAGTCTAGAAGCCTCCTAGAGACCTCCAAGCACAAGTCATCCCAAGATATGACAAGTCAACCTAAAATAAGGAATTCAAACCCCTTGGATGTGTATAAATAGAAGCAGGGTTGACCATATTTGATCATCAATCTGATCTTTCTCATCAAGAAGTTTGATCTAAAGCTAGAAACATAAAATAATTAAGTATGAAGGTCTAGAAGGTAAGAAGATCTCAGGAATAACAAATAAATTTTGTTTTCGGCTTTATTCTCTCACACGTGCAGAAGTTAGGATCTCTGCAGCTTCAAGGGAAGTTGAAAATTGCAGGTCTATATTACAGGAGGTCAAATTGGAGATCCAAGTTATAGGAGAACCAAATACTTTGTTTTGATCTAATTTGACTTAGGATACCTTGTCTTGTTTGAGGGAAGTATTCTTGAAGAGTTGACATGTGCCAAAATTATTGTTTCTACAACTGCTACAGGGCTGAAGTTGTAGGTCAAAGTTATGGGTCGAAGCTGAAATAGCAAGCTGGTTGAGGCATGACTGACCATTATTATCTTAGTTGATTTATGACCTTATTGGAAGATCTTCTTGGAGGGCCAACTTCGTTCTTAGAGGAGGACTTAGTCTAGGGTTTGGTTCTTGGTTTTCTCATTTGAAGTGGATTCTATAAGAAGATAAGAGATTTTATGGATTTTTCCCCTTATAGGGGTTTTCCCCTGGACTGGAGCCTAATTTTTGCATCCAATGTATTCACTGTTTCTATTCTTGATAATTGTTTGATGATAAGATCTGATAAAGAAACATAAGAAGATAAATAAATTTCACAAGCAATTATTAAGGTTAAGGAGAAATTAAATTACTAGTTTCCTTATGCATTCTCCAACATGGTATCAGAGCAAGGTGAACAAGAGAAGGCAATTGGAAGGATACACTAAATAGTTTACTTGTTAAGGGGAATCATTTGTAGAATGACACAAGGAAGGAAGAAGAAGACCTATTGACCTAAAACGAGGGTTACCACAATGAAGAAGATCCCATCATCAAGTTCTCCTTGGAATTTCTCTAGTATACTTCATATTGAAAAAGAAGGACACAACAAGGAGCTTTGGGATCATCATTCACTCTTTAAAATTATTTGAAGACATTAGGGTTGAAGGAATCCTAGAAGATATCAATCTAGGGCATCTTTGAAGTATAGTTGGAGACATCATCAATAAAGAGGACGTTTGGTTCACAAAGTAAATAGTATACTGTATTTTATGTCTTAATCCATAGATAACATGGCTACATTTTGAAAGGAAAGCAACAAGCTAGTTGGGTCAGTAAAATTCCTAACATGGACGAAGATGATTGATTTGGCACTCACAAAGAATGAAGGCATTGAATATGTCCTTGGAGAAGTAGGTATACCAAAAAAATAGAACACTCAAGAATTATAAAAGTACAAGAAGGGAGAATTAAGAGCGCAAATGATCATTGTTGAATCCATTAAATATCATATCGTTGCCTTTGTTGCTGATTTGGAGACATCAAAGACTATGCATGACAAGTTGGTAAATTTGTACTCTATAAGTACACAAGGTCAAAAGATTTACTTGACGAATCAATTATATAGAATAAGGAAATCAAAGGATGAATACATGGCCACCTATCTAATGAATATCTCACAAATAAGAGACCATTTTCAAGGTCTTGGAAATATTGCTATAGATTCTGGGTTGACTATGCTTACTAAATGATTTTCCACCTAATTGGAGTAGTCTTGCAATGAGAATCTACTCAAACAAAGATACTACACCTTTTGATGAATTGTGGGCTCAATGCATCTTGGAATAATCTAGGATCAAGGCAAAGGATGATACTCAATCTAATGAAAGATCTCAATCCTCCATTGCAAGAACCAAGAATTTGAGAAAATGGAAGTTTGGAAAGTCCAAGAAGAAGACAAACATGTCCAAGATTCAATGCTTTGGATGCAATGAGTATGGACACTTTGAAAGGGATTGTCCAAATATTAAAGTGGACAATAAAAGGAAGGAAAGAAGTGAAGCTCACATAGTTTAGGAAAGGGGAGGACCTAAGAAGAAGTTGAAAGGAGAAGATCCGAATGATCTCTATTATTGAAGGATTTTTCATCTATGTCAGGTTCTTTAAGATTTTTTGTCTTTATTTTACTAAGTAGAAAGTAGAGTAGCATTCATTATTATATACTCTAGAAGAGTCTTGATTTTATAAAAAGCATGTAATCATAGATAGAAGCACATGATAGTAGAAAAACTAGAATCTACGTGATTACCTTGCTTTGGGAAAGATCATCTAGTTTAAAGAGAATGAGAAGATTGGACCATATTGTATATTATTGTTCATCCAAGCATTTTCTAACATATTGTTAGAGGTAGTCATTTCGCAAAGATGGATCATCAAGATCCTATATGAACCATCATTTTGGAAGGTTCTTAGAATTATCATTATGAAGGCATATATCCAATATTGTATGGAAACAATAATTTTTAATGATGAAGGAATGCAGGTGGTCGAGTTGCAGTGTGAAAGGCATAATGAAAGTATTTCTACTTTTGGAAAAAGAAACATATCTTCATCAAGAAAATAACTAAGAATGAATGGCTAGATGATTGTATGAAAATAAAAGGTATGAATATTGTAAGTAAATATTCTCTAGGGTATGGCTCATATCTACAAGAATCATGAAGGAAGAGTTAGTTATGCCAATATGCTCGGTAATTATTTGATATGGTTGCAAGATGCTTGAAAGTAGAAAGTTGACATGCTTTGGAATGGATGGAGATAAAGACTCTCTCATAGAATTTCATGGAATATAACAATGTCGATCAACATCAAGTAAAGCATATCAAAAAAATGAAGGAAGTTAACAATGGAAATCCAAGGAAGATATTATAGCTTGGCAATCAAGCTCGACCAATGGGAACTCTAATTAAAATGAATACATGGAGAAAGATTCATATGGAGATGGATCATGCAAAAGGATGTTGATCTCAAAGAACTCAAGTAAGTTGATGCTTTGATGAGAAGGGCCATCATGTCAAGGTAAGTCTGATAATTAATATTTTGATATTGGTTATCTAGTTAACATATAGTTTTTCTACCTAGTAGGATATTGTAGGAATGCATGATGAAAGTTGAGGCAAGTTCAATTGTGGGTGTTGAACTCAATTCAAAGAACATATGAATTGAATAATGCTTTTGGAAATTAAGAAGTCAAGGTGTTCACATCATCACCTTGGGATTGAAAGGTAGCAGTGAAAGAAGATAACCTGATATTCATCAACAAAGATCACTTTCATGTTTAGGAGGGATTTATTACTAGCCTAAAGTTTGATTAGGCTCAATATAATGCCTTCATTGATGATGACTAGAGGAAATTGATAGATTGAGATCCTAAGACCTATCACAAGATTAAAGAAATAGGATGGATCCATAATATCCAAGAAGGAAGAAAGCTTGATATAATGACACAAAGGAAAGAGGAAGCCATGTAGCTATCTACATGAAGAATTAACTGGTAGCTAATACATTTATGAAGACAAGCTATAAATATTATGGTGATGACTTCCTAAAATTAGATGGAAGTCAAGGTATCCTCTATATTTTAGAGGGAGTAAATGAGTCTCCTTAAATATGAGAAAGGATCTATTCCCTAATAAATAGGGAATGAGGATCTACTCTTTGCTTGAGAAGGGGTGATGATGAACATCACATTTGTATTTTATTATTCATGTGTCATGCATTTGACTAGGACTAATAACCGTAAGTCTAAGTGAAGGCCATGAATGGAGAATCGTGGAGGAATAAGCATTTGTGATTTCCTTGAGGATAGAAAATTCCAAGAAAGGAAATGGATCGACACTCTGAGGATTGGATAGATATCCAAGACAAGAATGATCGAAAAGGGAAAATATTCTTTGGGGATTAGGAATCCAAAATAAGAATATTCATAGAAAGGACATACCTAGTGAACATTCATGTAGGTTATGTGCCTTGTAGAGGTAGTGTGATATCTCACTTTAAGCCTCCGAACATTATGCTCTTGTATAAGAAAGAGTTTGTCAAGTTATGGCCTTACTATGATGACAATGTTGGTAATCATAATGATGCTTAACGACGGCTTACCAATCTGAATCTTCTTATGAGAACTCTTCATTTTAAGAATAACCTTGTACCAAGTGTATAATTATGAATACCTCCCTAGTTAAGAGGGAGCATTGGAAATTTGTTGTAGTGGCTACAACCACCCTCCAAAATTTTTCCTTAGCTTCATTTTGGAGCCTCCCTACCAACCTTTCACAACAACATGTCTTGCTTCATAAAGTACACAAGCTTCAGTGATTTTATTGCAAAAAGGTAGCTTGTCTATCAGATCTTGGTGCATTCCCCTCATAGGATGTTTCTCCAGAATTGGTCCAGCTACAGGCTAAGCATCTCCTACAAGAAATTGCATAATTCTGGAGGGAAACCAACCTTCCCTCCAGAAATTGCGCAATTCAATCTTGCAGCCTATTGGGCTCCAGAATTGCGCAATGTTTCTAGTCAAGCTTCATCTAAAAAATTATTCAATTCTTCCTAGCAGGGTTGCTCAGCCTAGGAATTGCACAATCCTAGGCAGCAATCAACTTCTCTTCCCATAAATTTCCCAAATATCTTCGGCAACTAGCCCAACTCCCTTCCAGAAATGCTAATTTTCTCCCAGCAGTTGAGCAGCCTCTTGCATGTGAAGCTGAGTTGAAGAGTTACCTCCGAGATGGAGAAAACATATTTGCATGCATGGGATACTTCTCCCAAAGAAGCATGAAAAGGCATCCCTTGATTCAGGGATCTACTTTTAGCAGCTAGAGGTTGCATGCAAGCATCATTTTAGAAACCTCCCACCAAGTGTCACTCTTCCTAGATTTGTGACATGCCCATCACATCTTCAATTTTATCAAAATGCACGAACCAAATGTCGCAGAGATCATTCCTCACATCAACCTTGTAGCTCTTACATCCCACATCGCATCTAGGAATTTTCGACACATTTAGCTCAGTGGTTTTGGTGTAAGCTCGCCTTCCATGTCATGTGTTTCATTTCTGGCACTTTTTGTGTTTCGGTTCATATGAATGTTGTCTTCTTTGTTTCTCTGAGTGCTTGTTGTGGTTTTGATACACACTAGCTTGTACCAGTACCATTTCAGTTTTTGTTAACATCTCACTATTGTCAAATGCATGAAACTATTTTTCATGAATGGTCACTAATTTGGTGACTTGCCTCACCCACATGCATGTTGTTCCATTTTCTGAATCTGGATTTCACTATTTGCATGCATGATCATTCACTTATGCTTACACTCAGTATCACCATGCATTCACATTCACATTCACTTTTGGTTGCCCGTCGGCGGCTCTAGGCAGCCTTGGCCCGAAATATTCCTCACCAAGACAACTGTATGCAATCCTGAAAGGGAAGGCTCTGTCTTCCTCTTAGGAAATGTGCATTTCTTCCCAATGATTTTCCTCCAATCTTGCATTATGCAATTTTGAGGGATAGTGATTTTTGGCCTAGAAAATTGTGCAATGCAGTCACTCAGCCTGCAACCATTACCAGCTGAGATTGTTCATTATACAATTCTAGTAGTCAGCAGCTAGGCTAGACTGTGCATTGCATAGTTCCAGTAGTCATTAACCCTCCTAAAAGCCCAGACTGTGCCTTGTGCAGTCTTGGCAGTCAGTCTCCAAACCTCCTGGCGGAAACTGCACAACCTTTATGATCAGTCACACAGGTATGTTACAAGTCAGTTCTCAAGTTCATTTTGGTTTTCGACTAACAGATTTCTTATCATGATTGTTTCCATGTCACCAAGTATCATAGGTGTTAGGTGTTCATCTGCCTCTCAGCAGCATGCATACAATGGTTTCTAGGAGAGGAGAGTCAAAGAAATCGTTTAGAGCACACTTGGGGATGCAATCGATCAAGTGTCTATGAACTTTCCTACCCACAAAGACATCAAGTTGTTTGTAGACAAGGACATCAAGATATTACAGCGGCAACATCACGACAAACAACACCATGAATAATAGTTGAAGGTATCATATCGGATGCAACGAAGGCAAGAGGAAGGTTTTTGACAACACAAAGGTGGAACAAAGTTGCAATCTCAAGCATATCCACTTCTGGTAAAAGTAACTTTGGAGACTCGATCTATGAGGTGATGACGTGACATGAAGATCACGCGAAGGTAGAGAACGGAGTAGAAAAGGAGTTGCATGTGCTCAAGTAGCAACTCAAGGAAGAACATGAGCTACATAGACAAGAGAATGAGTTGCAGCATGAATAGGTACAACAAGGGGTGCAACATGCACAGATGGATGAAACTGGGCCCATACAAGTTATAGATACATCCTAGCAGCTGGCATCGAGTAGACATGGTGAGTGGTGTTGTTGATCACATGCAAGGGAATTCAACAACATGAATGTCATTATGTGCACGTGTGCGATCCTACCCATTTGGCACACTCATCGAGGTGAAGATAGGAAACAAGTCCAACTGGGGTTGAACATGTAGTTGAATTTTGATGTGCATGACCACCAGCACACACTGGAAGATCAACACAGACACTATGAATCAGTGTGTTGCCAGTTCATCCGCACCCTAGAAGACCATGTGCATGCTAGTAAACAAGTTGGATGTAGGAGCCATACCAATGCACCTGGATGTAATGGATGCAAGAGTTCATTTCAGCAAGATGTCACCACGGATCATATGCACACCATCACAGATGACCAAGCTTGGCATCAACTCGCCACCTTCACCATCACAAGTAAGTAAAATATTTGATCTCACCACAACAGACCAAGTGTTAGCGATGTCTTGCATGGCTTTCTCAAGCCATTTTGTCTCACATGTGCACATGTGCATTATAACATAATGTCTTATCAAGTGGAAGTTCAAGTGTCAATAGTTGAATGTAACAGTCATAGAGTAGATGAAGAGTCATGAGGGTAGATGAACTATCACAAAGGGGAATGTCAAGGGTCACCCCACCCTTTTCTATAAATAGAACATCATAACTCGTTGTAAAGGGTTTTGGTCAACCAAACTTCTGATAAGACTATCTTAGAGAGAGATTGGATAGTATTTTAATGAGCCTTGGCTTCTCCACTGCGACATCTCTTTGGATGAGTAGGCTATTGTGGCTGTAACGTTCCATTGTCAGAACTAGTGGTTGGACATGGATGTATTGTATGACTCGAACTTACACTTCTTAATATAATAGAGCCAACACATTTCATGCATATGTCATATTGTATTCCAGCAATCTAGTTTACGCTAAATGGTATATGTATATGTTCGCTTACACATGCATGTATGGACTATTTTGTATAAGTATGTATGAATCTTACTGAAATGTGTTGATTGGTTTAACCATCACTTTGGATTGTTAGCTAACTTTGTTTCCAGTTTGTGATGCAACTTTGTTCATGTGTTCCCTTCCAAGCTGCATGCTACCACGAGTTTCCAAGGGGCACACTCACCCAACTCTCCATGTGTTACAACCGTTCATGCACCTTCCTTGTCTTACTGTAGTTGTCACACCCATGCTACCAATAGAGTTATCTTACTTGCTTTTGTGCGAAATCGCGGTCAAGGCATTATTGTACAACCCACTGCTGGGACTCTTACACCAAATGGTCTAAGGTCTAATTGGGACTTCTTACTGGGGATATCGCCTAACATGTTGGTTGGTCCAACACCGTCAACATTTCTAGAACTAGAAGGAGGACCCGATGACAAGCTGTGTCCTCTGATCCTATTTTGAACCTTTGCATATCTATCATGGATTCTTGCACTCTTCTCCCTCCATGATGTTTTTCAAATCACAAATATGTCACCATCACGAGGGAGTTCTTTGATCTCTTGTCCACTTACACGTATGATGGTGAAGGCAAAGTGGCTTGGCTTGAGTTCTTACATGAATTTCTTTCCATGCTTGTTATTAGGAAAACTAGTGTCTATGCAGAGCTGCTAGTCCCACTAAGACGGGTAGCTATCTTAGAAACAAACAGATTAAAGTTACTTTTGCTTTCCTTTATGAGAAGTAGATAGGAGAGGAGAAAATAATACCAACCTTGATCTTTCGCTTGGTTCTCCGCTTGTTCCTTCTCCTCTTTGACAAATGTTTGCCATTCTTCCCTTAATCACTCTGCTTCAAAGAGTACCTGTAAAGTCAAGACAACATAATACCTTCAAAGTGCAGAGATCTACAGTCATAAACAATATAGGACCAGATATATATTGACCACATACATGCATATATTAGCTAACATACAAGAATGTGGAGGAAAACGCGAACAACTTTATTGATATAGAGGTTAGAAGAGAGGATTACAACCCATTTATCTGACCCAACGTCATCCTCTCAGCATGAAAGCCCTTCTTCACCTCATGAAAAGCTTAGATCACCCAACACTATGATATTGCACCAAGAAACCAACAACACTTCCTTACAAGATACAAGATTCCAACCTTTGGATCTCTGGGATGAGGGATCCATATATAGATGATTGCAGGGGGGTGAGTCAACTTCTGGGATTTTGATTAGTTTCCTCTCTCTGATAGTTCTTGATTCCACTTAGAGATTGATGATCTCTTACTCATCCCTAGGAGAATTCAGAGAGGCAAGTGTTACAAGAGAAGTTTATAGAATATTCCATGATCATCCACCTTGCAAATTGTCTCTGCCATTTGTCTACTCTTTCCCATCACACCCTACAGAAGGGCTTTCCAGTATGCATCGCACTTTTTACACTAAGCAGGTGAGATGCATCGCACCCTCCGCATTAGGTAGTCTGTATGGTCTAGTTTTGACCAGTTCTGAGTAGTTTTCTGTGGAGAACTTCTAGGAGATGATGTAATCAACTGACCTTGTTCCTTTAGGGCATGAAACAACACTTTTAGGGACTCATAAGCCCTTGTTTTATGGACATATGTGATTGGCGGTTGCAGTGCCCAAATATGTCTATAACAATGCTTCATAACGAAGATTGACGTTTTAATGAACAGGCTAGCTTGCTACTTACATACACACTTTGCAAATCTCCACATCGATGGTTGTGCATCCTACCAGCTAAAAGTGTGCACTCACTTGAGAACTTATGTGATATCATTGAACACGCTTTCTATCATTTTGATCCAGACCATCTTGACCAAATATTGTTACAACAATAGAAGGCTCTGCATGAATCGACTATGGATTTTTGGCAGCAGTTCCGTGATTTGCAGCTTCAAGCTTTCGAAGAGCCAAATGAAAATTTTCTATCTTTGGGACTGATTCGAGTACTATGTTAATAAATCTTCTTGTCCCAAGAAGAAGTTTGAAATTAGGCCTCACTCAATATTCTTTAGTGATGGAGTTGTGCAATCACAGATGGATGTCATCACTATCACAAGTGACTATCTGCTATCCCCCCATCAAACATCTCCACCACTACAGAGTGATGCGGGAGATAATGCTCACACATCTATTCAACTGTCACATTCTCCCAACATCACTTTACTTAATGTTCGTGCATATTTGGTTATGAGTCCTTCGAGATGTCACATTCATTTTGTTCCACAACCTTACTTCAGATGATATTGTCTTGTGTTCTTCCATTCCAGACTCTAAACTTGTTGTGAACGAGGAACAAGCCAATGACGGAGTTGGTGTTGCACAAACAACATGCACTGTCATTCATGAAGTGTATGAGTGGGAGATTGATCATCAACACTTGGTGAAGTATGACTCCCTTCCATCTGAGCCTCCTCCATTATTTCCTGACATCTTTAGTGAACCTGCCATCCATGATTTCGCATGTGTATCTTCATCCACATATGCACACATTATTGATCACTAGTAGGATACACCAGATATCAGTCCATTATCTGACAATGGGGAGGATAAGTTATTCATCGAAAATCCACTTGATTTTTCATCTACCTTTTCTAGAAACATAGAGGATGAATTTGTCCACTTTTTACCTACCCTTTTATTTGATTCATCAGATCATGAGGCAGCTGATGAAATCATTGATTTTTCTGATTGTGGCTATCATGATCCATTTACTCCCATATTTGATCACGATCATGATTCTATCGTAGTTGATTTTTCGAAGCCACTGGTTTATGATGATCTATCTAATGATGAAGTCGAAACACCCAAGACTATTGAGGCACTTCAGCTCAAGCTGATGGTTATGTCAGGCCCTTGCTCTCTTAGGGTTAGTTTCACTTCTGATTTGGAAATTTTTTAATCACCCGAGGCTCCTCGTCACTCATCTGTATGCATTGAAGATCAATCTCACACACAGATCATGCTTCCTCCACTCAAAGTGCACGATCATATCGCTCATGCATTAGAGGAATATTGCATTGCAAGAATGTGTTCACGATGCAATTTGTGTTTGTTTCTTTCGTTTTCTTGCATGTCACAGTCAAGAGTGTGCTTATGCTTCAAAGCTACATGCAGTGTCACACAACACCATGATAAGTCCATGGAATACTCATCATGCACTTGCACTCACTTATGTCCCATGGAAACTTTTAAACATAAAGTGTGTTTGTCTTCATTGTTATATCTTTCTTGCTTGCTGGTCTACACAACTGGGTTGCTTACAGACCAAGCCTTCACCAACATGGGTCAACCAATGCACCGATCGTTGCATTGGAAATGTCACTTCATGTGATCAGGCCCATGTACTATTAGCTTAGGAGTAAGAGTAGTATTTTCTTTCAGTTGGTTTGCTTGCATGCTTTTCTACTTACTTGTTTTGTTTGTTTGTTTGTCTTCTTGCTTCTTCACTTAGTCACTTTTCTTTTTCTTTTTCTTTTGCTTTTTCCGTACTTTGTTGTTTGTTCGCTTGTTTTTTCATAGGTTATTCTCGCATGAAACCATATATGACTCTTGAAGCAAGCTGGGTAAAGTACAAGAGGCCTTTTACAGCTATCACTACTTGGTTATTTGTCATCCTGCCTCTGTATGAAGAACTTGTTATCTTTAGTCCATGATACATCAAAGGAAAATACGTATTATTCAAGGTGAACCTTGGTGAAAACACAATGCTTCCGCGCTAACTATTATCACCTACTCTAGTTGGTTGTTTTTTGGTTAATCCTTTTCATCTCAGTCAAGTAGAGTAGGTGAGGGGCAAACCTTAACAAGCACATCAGAGGCATACATAAACTAATTCTCTAAAGGAACAATCTCCTATGCTCTCAATAAGTTAGGAACCCTCATCTGCCTTTGAAATGAATAAGTGTTATGCACAGTTATGAAACTGAAAAATAAAAAATTGAAAAAGTGGAAAAATTTTGAGAAAAATGAAAAATGAATTAACCGAAAGAAGAGAAAGGCTTCCTGCATAGAGAGGTGATGCAAGAAAACATCTCATTGTTATCACATGCATGAAACTGTTTTTCACGAACAATTGTTGATTCAAAGGCTTGCCTCACCCACATGCATGTTGTTCCATTTTCTAAATCTTTCATTCACCATTTTCATGCACGATCATTCACTTATGTGTAGACTCAGTATCGCCATGCATTCACATTCACATTTTATTTCAGGTGCTCGTCAGCGGGTCTAAGCAGCCTTGGCCCAGACTCTACCTCACCAAGATAGCACTACGTAATCCTGAAAGGGAAGGCTCTGTCTTCCTCTCAAGAAATGTGCATTTATTCCCAATGAATGTCCTCTAGTCTTGCATTGCGTAATTATGAGGGATAGTGACTGTTGGCCTAGAAAATTGCGCAATGCAGTCACTGAGCCTGCAACCATTGCTAGCATAGATTTTGCATTGCATAATTCCAGGAGCCAGCAGCTAGGCTGGACTGTGCATTGTGAAATTCCAGTAGTTAGTCAGCTTCTTGATAGCCCAAACTTTGCCTTGCACAATCTTGGAAGTTAGTCTCCTGACCTCCTCACAGAAATTGCGCAACCTCTATGATTAGTCACACAGGTATGTTGCAAGTCAATTCTCAAGTTCATTTTGGTTTTCAACTGACAGATTGCTTGCCAAGAGTGTTGCCATGTCTCTAGGTATCATAGGTGAACATCTTCCTCTAAGCAACACAGCTACAATGGTTTCTAGGAGAGCAAAGTCAAAGACACCATTCAAAGCACACTTGGGGATGTAGTTGATCAAGTGTCTATGAACTTGCCTATCCATGAAGATATCAATTTTTTCATAGACAAGGACATCAATTTATTATGGCAGCAACATCACAGCAGGCAACACCATGAATAGTATTTAAAGGCAACATACTGGTTACAACGAATGCAAGAGGAAGTTTGTTAACAACACAAACAAAGTTGCAATCTCAAGCAGATCCACTTTTGGTAAAAGGAACTTTGGAGACTCAAACTATGAGGTGATGACGCGACATGAAGAACACGCAAAGGTAGAGAAT
Organism: Pinus taeda; assembly: GCA_000404065.3. Classification (NCBI taxonomy): domain Eukaryota; kingdom Viridiplantae; phylum Streptophyta; class Pinopsida; order Pinales; family Pinaceae; genus Pinus; species Pinus taeda. The sequence continues at coordinate 224,402 of APFE030668032.1, read as the reverse complement.
GGAACAGAAAAGGAGTTGCATGTGCTTAAGTAGCAACTCAAGGAAGAATAGTAGCTGCATAGAGAGAATGAGTTACAACAGGAACAGGTAGAGTAGGGGGCACAACATGCACAAATGGATGAAACTACACCCATACAAGTTATATATTAATCCCAGCAGCTAGCACAGAGTAGACATGGTGAGTGGTGTTGTTGATTACATGCAAGGGAATTCAACAACATGCATGTCATTGTACACACTCGTGCGATCTAACCTATTTGGAATGCAAATGAATTCAATAACATGCAAGTCATTGTACACACTCGTGCAATCTAACCTGTTTGGCACACTCACCTAAGCAAAGACAAGAAGTAAGTCCAACTGGGGCTAAACATGTAGTTAACAGTTTATGCGCATGACCACCAACACACACTCGAAGATCAACATCAACACTATGCATCAGTGTGTTACCAGTTCGTCTGCACCCAAGAAGACCATGTACATGCTAGCAGATGAGTTGGATGGAGGAGCCATACCAATGCACCCAAATGCAACAGAGGCAAGAGTTCACTTCAAAAACATGTCACCAGGGAGCATATACACACCATCACGAATGACCAAGCTTGGCATCAGAGTGTTAGTGATGTCTTGCAGAGATTTCTCAAGCCATTTTGTCTCACATGGGCACATGTGAATTGTAATGTAACTTCTTGTTAAGTGGAAGTTCAAGTGTTGATAGTTGGATGTAACAGTCATAGAGTATATGAAGAGTCATGAGGATAGATGAACTGTAACAAAGGGGAATGTTAAGGGCCACCCCACCCTTTGCTATAAATAGAACTTCATAACTCGTTGTAAGTTCTTTTGTTCAGACAAGATTTCGATAAGGCTATATTAGAGAGAGTTTGGACAGTATTGTAGTGAGCCTTGGCTTCTCCACTGTGCAAAGCTAGTACATCTCTTTGGAGGAGCAGGTGGTTTTGGCTGTAACGTTTCGATGTCGGAACTAGTGGTTGGACATGGATGTATTGTATGACTAGAACTTACATTTATTAACATAATAGAGCCATCACATTTCATGTATATGTCATATTGTATTCCATCTATCTCATTTACTCTAAATGGTATATGTATCTATTTTATTACGCATGCATGTATGGACTATTCTGCAGTATGTATGAAACTTACTGAAATGTGTTGATTGGTTTAACCATCACTTTGGATTGTTAGCTAACTTTCTTTCTAGTTTGTGATGCATCTTCACTCATGTGTTCCCTTCCAAGCCGCATGCTACCACAGGTTTCCAAGGGGTGCGCTCACCCAACTCTCCATGCGTTAGAACTGTTCATACACCTTCCTTTTCTTACTGCAGCTGCCACACCCTTGCTACCAACAGAGTTATCTTACTTTTCTCTATGTGAAATCGCGGTCAAGGCATTTCCGTACGACCCACTGCTAGGCCTCCTACACCAAACAATTTGATGTCTAATTGGGACTTCTTACCGAGGAGTTCCCCTGACATGTTGGCAGGTCCAACACTGTCAACAAAAGTGTAACTAGTTTCAATATTCATAGTTGTCAATATAATCGAATGGTTATGTATATATTATGTTACAAGAAAAATAAGAAAGAAAAATATTTGAGGATGGGTTTCATGCTCAAGTTTGATGTACATCTAGGTAAAGCATTTTCTTCATGCTTCTAGGGTTTGTCATGGCCAAATAATATTTTCCTTGAGTCAAGAGATTCTTTGTAATTTATATAAGACCCTATTGGGCAATATGTAACATGCATAAGCTATTGATTTTGAGTCTAGAAAGTCCTAGAAACCTCCAAGCACAAGTCAACCCATGAAATGACAACTTGGCCTAAAAGAAGGAATTTGAACCCCTTAGATTTGTTTAAATAGAAGCAAGATTGACCTCATTCTATCGCCTATTCAATCCCTCTCATCAAAAATTTCTATGTGAAGCTGGTAACATCAAGGAAGAAAGTACAATGATCTAGAAGGCAAGAATATCTCAAGAAGAACAAATAAATTTTGTTTCTGGGCTTTCCTCTCTCACACGTGCTAAGGTTAGGGTTTCTGCAGCTTGAAGGGAGACTGAAAAATGTAGTTCTCAGAGGTAAAATTTCATATCCAATTCATAGGAGACCCAGTTACTCTAGTTTGATGTTGTGTGACTTTGGTAATCTTGGCTTGTTTGAGGGTTTTTGAAAAGTAGAAGAGTTGTAAATCTTGAAGAGTTTACATGTGCAATAATTAGGGTTTTTGTAGCTACTATAGGGCTGAAGTTGTAGGTGAAAGTTGGGGGCCAAAGTTGAAGTAGGAAGATGGTTGAAGCAAGATTGATTATTGTTACCTTGATTGATTTATGACCTGAATGTAAGAGCTTCTTGGAGGGTTGACTTGGTGCTTGCATGAGGACTTGGTCTAGGGTTTGGTACTTGGTTTTCTCATTTGAAGTAGATTCTATAAGAAGAGAAGAGATTTTCTTGGTTTTTCCCCTTGGAGGGATTTTTCCCTAGCTTGGAGCCTAATTTATGTATATGTCATCTTTACTATTTATGTTCTTGATATTTGCTTGATGAGAAAATCTAATAAAGAAACATAAGAAGATAAATAAAGTTCAAAAGAAATTATGAAGGTTAATAAGAAATTGAATTAATATCTTATCTACTATATTCTCTAACATATAGTGCCATCAACTAACCAGGATGTTAAGACCAGAAAATCATACACATTTTGGCATAATCTAGAAGACATTAAAATGTGCCCAACATAATGCACAAGTGAATATTTTCTGGTTGAATACATCATGAAGTTTAAAAACTTGAATTTTTCCCATGGTCCAAAGTTTAAAAAGGTAAACAAATTATGTCACACATCTATTTCTTTGATAAACATGTGCACACAAAATATCCTTCAAAATATGAACAGTCGCAAAAATGGATGACTCAGCAATTCGGGACCACTACACACACACTTGGGGTTGATTCTGTGACATGAGCTTAGTCTAGTGCAACCGAATTTGAGTCACCCTAAAGATATGCATCCCTCAATGGAATCATCTTGTCCTACACATGTGTCATTATCATCCATGAACCAAGAGGGGGAAGATGAATTCAAAAATTCTATATAAACAAGCCATGGCAGAGCCAAAATATGAGACATTGTTATACTAGCCAAATTGTTATCAGAGAAATCCACCATTCCTTTGTTGAAGCCAAATAAGGGAAGAACACTAGAATGTTCACAATATTGCTTCTAAGAAATCCATCATCCTAGTGAAAAAAGTGGAGTCCATCATTGGAGAATCTTCGTACTTCTTTAAGATAGAGGCAAAACTTACAAAGAGATTGAGGAAAAGAAACTCCCTTGTTGGGGATTTTTTAGCATCGTAGCTCAAATAATTTTCTTTAAGTGTTTAAGATTCATCTATTGTATTCAACCTCTTCTACTAGTAGTCAATAAATGGATATTTTTCCATTATTTTGTTGACTTGTTTGCTCCATTGAGCAATGTTTGTATATTTACCTCTTTGTTTAGTTTATATTTATGATGCATTGTTTCCACTATTTACAATGTTGAGTTTATTTAAGTCTATCCACTAAAAACAACAATTATACATGTGATCCTTTGCAGGGAACAATCAACTTCTAAGGAGGTGTCTTTTGGTACACCATTGCCACAAAAACACTATCACACACGATGTCAATAATTGTGTTACATATGAAAATGCTTTGTTATTTTTTGTATTTCTAGAGGCATTCTTTCCTCAACAAGAATAGTGGATTGAGACATGTTTTGAAGAGTTTGCGTAGATTTGAAGCACTTCTATATATTTTAAGGCATATCTTTCCATTGAGGTCCTAAAATAGGTTTTTTTTCTTCTTGTAAGTATATATCTCACAAAGTGCCTCTCTTTCTACATGTCATTAAAACTAATAAGGGGGCTACACTTACAATAACAATAAGGGGTATACACTAGTATAATATAGACCTAACGTGCCCATCTCCTTGAAAAAGGTGTTGTCCTCAATGCTTGAGTAGTTTTGGATGTTTCTGTATAAAATTCTCATCCTCCCATGTGAAATCTTAAGCTGGTAAGTCCTTCCACTTAATGAGATACTCTAAAATTGACCAATTTTGTAGTTATCGAGTTCTTGTTTCTGTGACTACTTCAGGCTCAAATATGACTTTTCCTTCTTCACCAAGTTCTGGAAACACTGTTTGAAATGGAAGATTGTCACTGATAACCTTATTTAAGAATGAAACATCGAAAATTGGGTGTACTCGAGAAGATGCATGTAGGTCCAATTTCCATGCCATAGTACCAATCTTTTTCAACACCTTGTAAGGACTGTAGTAATTGGGTGATAATTTATTATCCTTTTTAGCTTGCTTGAGGGACATTTGTTTGTATGGTTGTAGTCGTAAGAATACACAATTTCCTAAATCAAAACTTCTTTCACTATGATGTTGATTTGCCTATTATTTCATTTGATTATGCACCAAAGTGAGGTTATCCTTTAAGAATTGGAGAACTTGTTGTTGATGCTCAATGTGATCTTCCACAACTTGAACCTTAGAAGTTTCTATTAAAGATGATGCAATGGATGGTGGATGATATCCATAAAGTTCCATAAATGGGGCCATTTGTATTGCAATATGGAAGTAATTGTTATACCACCATTCAGCTAGAGGTAACCACTTGACCCATTATATTTGTTTATCAAATACAAATAAATGAAGATATCCTTCCAAAAATTGGTTCACTATCTCCGATTTCCCATAATATTGAGGATGATAAGATGAACTATGAGCTAATTGAGTACCAAGACAAGAAAATAATTTCATCCAAAAATTTCTAGTGAAAATGAGATATTTTTCACTTCCTATAATCTTTGGGTTTCCATGAAGATTTTGAATTCTTTTCCATAAAAGCAATAGTAATTGTACTGGCTTTAAAAGGATGAGACAATGCACAAAAGTGTGGATATTTGGTAAGTATATCAACTACCACCATGATGACACTCTTTCCTTTAGGCTTGGGTAAACATGTGATAAAATCCATTAATACCTCCTCCCAACACTAACTTGGAATGACTAAAGTTTCTAACAGACTCGAGGTCTTAATTGTCTCAAATTTATTTTGTTGGCAAACCAAGCATTCTGCCACAAACTTTTGAATATGAGATTTAAGGCCATCCCAAAAAAAGTATTTCTTGATCTTATGGTATTTTTTTTTTAAATATTGAGTGCCCACTTAAGGGAGAGGTGTCAAATTCCAAAAGAATATTTTGTTTGAGTTGGGAATTATTACAAAGATACAAGCAATATTTGTACCATAATGAATCATTTTTGCAACTAAATGTATCAGATGTACTCGGATCTTGTTGTAATTTTTGAATGAGTGTCCACACCTCTTAATCATTCTTCCATTCATCCCTTTCTTCGGTTAACTGCTCAGGGTGGATAATAGAAATGGCACAAAGAAATGCTTCCACATCCTCATCCATTATTGAGAGTGCATCTGCAACAACATTTTTCTTCCTTTTTTTTTACATGGTTTCAAGTCATAAGCCAAAATCTTTGTCACCCTTATTTTTTTTTCTTATAAAGATAATCTTTGTTTCAAAAATTATTTAAGACTATCAGATATGTTTTTACCTTGAAGTGTCTAAGATTGCCATTGCTTTAGTGCATGTAGTATTCCAACATTTCCTTTTCATAAATACGTTTTTGTAAATGCTTTCCTTTGATTGGATGACTTTCAAAAGAAATGGGTCTTCCTTCTACATTAAAATGACACCAATTCCATTTCCTAAGGCATCACATTCCATAATAAAAAAAATTGTGAAGTCTAGCGTAGCTAAGACTAGTGCTTGGCACATTGCCTATTTAAGATGTTCAAAGGCCTTAGTTGCTTTTGGAGTGCAAGAAAATACATCTTTCTTTAGTAATGATGTTAGATGTGTTGCTAATCTCCCATAATTCTTAACAAACTTGTGATAATACCCTATCAACCTAAGAAATCCTCGAAGATGCTTTATGGTTGTGGATATTTTCTATTCCTTAATGGATTTAATTTTGTTAAGGTATACCTAAACACCTTCATGAGATACAATATGACCCAAATATTCCACCTCTTGTACTCCAAAGAAACATTTAGAAGTTTTTTCATATAGTTGTTTCTCCTCCAATAGTTTGAGCACCCTGTCAACATGTTGAACATGATCATTCCAAGGCTTATTGTAGATTAGGACATCATCAAAAAATACTAACACAAATTTTCGAAGGAAGGGTTTAAAAATGGAATTCATCAAACTTTGAAATGTGAAAGGCGCATTAGTAAGCCCAAAAGGCATGACCAAGAATTCATAATGACCCTCATGAGTTCTGAATTTTATTTTTAGCATGTCTTCAGTACTCACTCTAATTTGATGATATCCTGAACGCAAATCTAGCATGGTGAAGTAAATTTCTCCATGTAATTCATCCAAAAATTCATCAACGACAGGAATGGGAGATTTATATTTAATAGTGAGCTTGTGGAAATCTATATAATCCGAAAACATACATCATGATTCATCCTTCTTGTGCACAAATACTACTGGAGTAGAGAAATAACTTTGACTAGGTAGAATTATACCCGCCTCTAGCATTTCTGCAACCATACATTCAATTTCACTCTTTTGGGTATAATTGTATCTATAAAGTCTGATGTTTGGAGGAACACTTTTTAGAATCAAATGAATAGCATGATCATGATCACAAATAGGTGGGATACCTTTGGGAGTCTAAAACACCTTGGAATGATTGCCCAAGACTTTTTGGAGATCTGGAGTAATAGATGATTTCGATTTTTGAACCTCTAGTGAGAATAATTACTCCTCTTGAGAGTTTGAGTGGTAAATCCTGCCAATGCATTACAAGATATAGTCAGATTCATTTATTCTTTCTCTAGGGTTGGTTACTAGTGTATATCCTCCTGTTTTTATGTTTCTTGTTCTTTTTCTCCCTCCTCTTATGTTTGTTGTCCTTCTTATTCCTCCTCTTCACAATCTATGTAAAATAATTTATTCTCAACACACTTATGACCTTTAGTGTATTTTCTATCATAAATATCACAAATCCCTTTTTTTATTTTTTCCTCTATTTGCCGTGGTGTCAACCTTGTAGGTTATGAAAGGATAGGAGTAGCATCACTTCCATCTATATAGTTCTGAGTGGTAGAGTTTCTTGTTTCCTTAATTTTTCTTTCAACTTTTATTGCCACTCTGAATGCCTTCTCCAATGAATCAGGTTGCCAAAGGTGAACCTCATGTTGGATGTTATCCTTTAAATTCCCTATGAATACATCAACCTTACGCTCCTCTCGAATACCAGTTACCCTGATATCCAATTTTTGTAAGTCCTCAATGTGCTCCGCCATTGAACCCTTTTGCTTAAGATTTATCAACTGGCTAAATAAGGTGTTTCTCTTTATATCCTCATAATGTGTTATCATTTACTCTGTAAGAATTAACCAAGTCACAAGTGGTTTATGAGAAAAAATCCATCCATACCATAAAAACTTATTGGGTTCTAAATATAAAGATGCAATGTGTACCTTTTGTGTGTGTTGCACATCATGGAGATCAAAATATTGCTCCATTTGTAGTATCCATGTTACGGAATCCTTGCCATCAAACTTCCTCATGTCGATATTTGGAATGTGGTGGGTCTTCAACCCAACATTAGAGTCTCTAAAATCATAATTCATATTCCTTTTATCCTCTTCATAATTTTCATGTATTATCTTATCACCATTGGGAAGTATTTCTTGCAACAACTTTGTCAATCCTTCCATCTTGACATTTATCATATATTCCACATCTGCTTTTAAATCATCCTCCAAATCATCCATGTTTGTCTTTAAACCATATTTCAAACCTTCCATGTCCCCTTTTAATCCATCCATGTTCCCTTTTAGTTCATCTTTGGTTGCTCTTTGTGAGAGAGAAATTTGTTGCACTTGGTCCCATAATTTTGATACATCATGTTGCAATTATTCCTGTTCATGAGTCATGGTAGAGCTTTCTAAGGGATTAATGGGTGTAGAATTCTCTTTTTTGGGAGTAATTTTAGAACCAAATACTAGAATATATGTTTCAATATTCCCTTTGAATCACTTCAAACTGATTTTTCAAACAAAAGTTATGCAAAATTTAAAACAATACACACCTTTTTATTGCTTTTTAGGAGCTTGACCTTGGAGCTATTATAACTCTATAAATTAAGATCTCCAAGTTCTAAAATTTGGTCCTATGGTATCCCTATGAATATCCTTTCCAAATCCACAATTCAAACCAATATTGGATTCGTCAATATATATTTATGCCAAATATCCCATGATGACATGATTATGGATTAGTTCAGTAGAGTGAAGTTGTATCGGATACGACATGTCACTATTTCAAGCTTTGGCCCTAAAATTACTACACAAAAATCTAATGTCCATGCAATTTTAGACACTTATTATAGAATTCAAATCCGCTGCCTGAAATGTAATTTATGACAATTTTCCCTAGGTTGCTTGTTTGAGATTGAATTATGGAGCCTACATAAACTCTAACTTCCCTGGTTCATATCTCGTGAACCGAGATCTAAAATTTTTACATGAAGTTCGCCAAGATTTCAGATCCAAGATTACCTATTTGAAGAAGTGAAACCCTAGCATCCAAAGCTCTAATGCCAAATGTTATGCAACAAGCTCATAAAATAGAAGAAAAGATATATCAATGACTTGAGAAATAGCCTCTTCGAGGGGGAAACCTCCTTTACATCACATAAATTAAAAATTCTTGGATGACAAAAATGACAATACCTCCTTTGCATATATAGGAGTCTAAGGGGTGCCAATATAATTAGAGCCTACATAACAATAATAATGTAAGGGAACAACAATAACAATAGTGGGCTTCTATGGGGCACAACAATAACAATATGGGGGCTACATGGGCACAAATTAACAATAAGGGGGATACACTAACAAAATAATAAGGGGTCTACACTAGTATTATAGGGATCTAATATTTTCATATATTTTTTTCAAGATATTAGTAAATTACACAAGCTTCATCATTGATTTGTTGTCTTTGTTTCTCATTCTCATCTAAGCAGTCTTTGTCACTGCCTTTGTTTTCCCATATTATATTTTCAAATGTTTGTATTGTTTTAATATTTTTTATATACAGTAATATTTCTTGGTTGTTTGTAATTACAAACTAACAACATGTTAGGACACTAGTTGTGGATCAAGATGGCATGGACATTGTACAAGCCTATGTTCAATAACATGGAGTGGATATTGAAGATTAAGTTAATGATTATACGGAAGAAGATGATGTTGCTCATAACAAGGTTGAAAAAAATAGGACAAATATGTTGATCTAGGAAACATTTAATAATGTTGGATGGTGACTAGCTAGATGGTGTTTTTTGATAGACTTGTAATTGAGAAGTCAACAAAACCTCTTTATGAAGGCTCCAAAATAGTTATTCTCTCTGATATATTGTTGTTGGTGAACCTAAACGTTATGATTTTTTTCAAACACTTGAACCGATCAAGCAAAAAAATATGTGCCTCACAAGGTTCTTCATTATATTCCTATAATTCCATGTTTGCGGCGATTGTTCAGGTGCAAAATCATATCACAATTTATGGATTACCATGCAAAGAAAAAAAGTAAAGATGATGTTCTTAGGATTCTTGTCGATGGATCTACATTTAGGAATATAAAGGAAATATGGCCACATTTTAAAGATGATCCTCATAATCATAGGCTTTCATTGGAAATTGATGGTGTCAATCCATCTGAAGAAATCAAATCTACTTACTTGGTGTGACCTATATTTGTTATCAATAATAACATTCCTTCATGGATGTTAATAAAGAGGGACCACATAATTTTGGCAATGATTGTTCTAGGTAAGGACCAAGTCAAAGCTATGAGTGCATACATCAAGCCTCTTATCAATGAGTTACTAGAGTTATGGAAATGCATCACTATGTATAATATCTCTAGACTCATAGGTACGCAAAGTGAATTTAAATTCCATGCAATTATTGTATGGAAAAATCACAATTCCCTAGGGCTAACATGTTCCTATGGTATGCTATAACATTAAACTACACTTTAATAAATTTTATATTATGGATTTCATGTCATGTATCGTTTTTAGATAAAATACTTCAAATAATTAGTATATAATTTAATCCATTTCTTGTAGTTCTTCAAACAAAGGGTAAATTTTCATGTCTAGTTTGTGGTCCTAAGATGAAATCTCATCATTATAGAAGTTTAGGAAAGGATGTGTTTTATGAGTATAGGAACTTACTCTCTAAAAGACACAGGTATCGAAGTACCCAAAAACATCCTTTCAATCGAAAAGAAGAGACTTGATTAAAACCATAGAGAATGAAACCTCGTCTATGGAAATTGTAGTATAATATAATTAATCATCAAGATATGGATAGAAAAATAACTTATGTATCATACATGTAATGTTTGGAATATTTTATATTTTTATTTCATTTTGATCACTAGACTAATTGACAAGCATTGTTGTAATATCTTTAATGATGTTTCACCTTGACGTCCGTGATTGTGAAGGCATTAATAATGGGGTGATTTCATGAGGATTGAAACATTATCACGTACAATTTAGTAGGCTCCCCTACTATGATCACCTAGAAATTATTCATTTGTTTGATATAATTCACATCGGCAAGAATGTAATAGAAATTCTATGGTGAATATTTGATGGAAGGAGTGACAAAGAAAAAACTCTTAAGATTTATAATGACATTAAGGAGGTGAATCATGTAATTAAAATTATGAATCATTCAACTATCGATGGAGAAAAAAATATAAGCACCCTTCCATGGTTATTAACAAAGCAACAAAGCAAGTAAAACAATTCATTGAAAAATTAAATTTCCCACTTGATTTTTGTTAAACACACACATGGCAGAAAGAATATGAAAGATCAAACATGAGAGTACAATTTTTATTAACAAGAGATATACATTTATAGTACAATATGTGACTGTTGGGTTTCACATCCCAAGGTCTCTTGGACTCCTTTTTTCCATTCGGCTTCCACACTAACCCATTGAGGATTAGGTGTCCAACATTCCCCCCCTTAATCCGAAGGGTTATGTATGAGTCCGAGAAAAGAGCTGTAATACAAAATGTGCAAAAATGCATGGCAGCACTAGGCTGAATGTGCTCTATGAAATGTTGGTATAAAGGGCGGTGGTTTAAGGATGGCCACCAACACTGGAACGTTTAGTGCAGTTCCCGGAACTCTTCCAAAA
>APFE030668032.1:119580-212866 GCA_000404065.3 Pinus taeda | reverse complement strand
CTCTTCCAAAACTGGCAAGAAGCTAGAGTCTTCTGCTAGAGGAAGTGTTCTCAATTTTGTTCCTGGAATTCTTCCAAAACTGGCAAGAAACTGAAGTCTTCTGCTAGAGGAAGTGTCCTAGATTGCCAACTGAAGGCATGTTCATGGGCATATTTGTCTCTGGCTACAACTCTGAAACTGGTGTGGCAGGTTGTGGCTCAGGTTCGCTTGATGTGACTTTGAAGCTTTTAGATGACCATTATTTCCCCCCTATCAGATACAAGGTGAGAAGAGGGAGAAAACTCAACTGCAAGACTGTTCAATACTCTGGAACAGGTTCTGACATGTGTTTGGAATATCTTCTTGGTTGTTGATGCCCATTGCCAAGAAGCGATCCATCCAAGATGAATCTTTGTTCTTGCAGGACGTTTGTTTATGAAGCATCTGTGTGAAGAATGGGTGGTTTTATGACAGTGCTTACATGGATGTAGAACAAAAAAGTGATCTTTCAAATGGCCAACTCAGTCACAATGTTGGCATTTCACGATATGTTGTTGTTGTTGTGGAAGAGGAGCAGAATCTGGAACATCTAGAGGTGAACTGTCATGAAGAGCAGATGATCTGTCATGAATGAATCCAACACTTTGAAACTGAATGGGCTTTGAGTAGTTTGGAATATGAAAGAACAAGTCCTTGTCATATCCAAGACCAGTTCTATGCTTGTTGTGGACAAGCTGTTCCCAAGGTCTGGTGATGGGCTTGGAAAGTGCAGACTGAGTTTCTGCATCTACATGTACAACTGCTGCTTTATCTGAATGCACTATAACATTATTGACTTGTTGTTGATGGGTTGCAGTCTCAATGTTCTGAACAGACACATTTTCAGAATGACTCCTCTGTTTTAATTCTTTTTGTTATAGCTGAGATTCGAGTTGCAAAAAAATCAACTTTGTCTTGTACATTTTGCAAGAAAGTTTGAATATTAAAAAGAGTTTCCTTACTGACTTTTACCATCCCATCAACAGTGGAAAAGATTAGACTATTTAATAACGGTAATGCATCATCAATTTGCTCCATTTAATGACAATGTTGCACAAATATCTCACACAATGCCAAATAACCACAACTTTAAAGAATATAGATAGCCCCTAATGCTTATGAACATTGAACTCTGTCGTTCCAATTAATCCTCCAATTGATGAGGGTTCCCTTTTAACAGCTCAAACCACATTAATAGAAATGTCTCAGTTCTTTGATGGAATGGATGAGGATGGAAATCTTTGAAATGCCAATGGACATGACAAAGATGGAGATGCTGGTTATTTTGAAAAATAATGCATAGTGGCACCTTCTAGTAATGGAAAGCAGTCTATTCAATAGATCAATGCTATAAGGGAAGGTGAAATCAGTGGTAAACAAGGAACCCAACCGGAGTAACTGAGAGAAAACCACAAGGAGTCCTGAGTTTGTATGGTTTGGTCCACTGTAGTATTTTAACAAACAGTTTGTGTATCAAATGAATTAAGCCATCATTCTTCGAAGAGCACTGGGAGCCAACCCTTTGTTTCTTAGATTAACCTCCACCATGAAATTCGATATCTGGTAGCTTGTAGTGCCCTCACTCGAATGAAATGTTGGTAAGTTCAATTCTCTTTTACTTGAAGCGAAACCAACCCTTCAAGGGAAACACTCGGAGCCAACGGAAAGAAGCCCTACAATGCCAACCAAAAGCTCGAGTAGACCATGGTGCCTGATCAGAAGAAGTCTTGATTTCAGAGAAAAAGAATGCATAAATACCTAAATTTTCTACTCATCGATCCTGGGCAATATCAAGTGCACATATATATGGGTGGTATCTCAATGTAAAAAAAACCATACACCAGAAATATCATACACAACATTCCATTCAAGCTGATTTTGATTTTCAACAACTCAGAAAAGGTGGATAGAGGGAATCCCAAGCCTCCTTAGATAGGACCCTTAAAGTAGTCCACAATATTAGAATTTTTTTTTATTTGAGACGTTAGGGTAGCCAGATCACCAAAAAAATATCATCACTAAGAAATTTCCAAGATCCAAATCTAGAAGAACTAAATTACAATGTGATTTATAAACACTCATCGCACAAAATGGATTTCAACCTCATATACTTTCATAAGTATCCTATGCATGAGAACTGTGCAATATTCCATGAAGATAACCGCTAGTCATGATCAAAGAGACAAGGGATACAACACCGGCAGCAAAAACCTTTCTAGTTTTCTTGAAACGAGCCCCCATTACTATCAAAAGCAAAGCCGAAACACCAATTCCAACTGCTGGTGCAAATGTTGGCCTTGATGGAAGTTGAGTATGAACATAGTAGAGCACTAGCGCTAACAAACCTCCTGATACAAGTGATTTTTTGCTTCCACTTTTTAAATAGCCGATAAGTTCACCAAAGAGTCATCGGCCACGCCAACACCCATGGGTTAAAATATTTACAAGGCTCGATAAATCACAAATATGACTTTTGAAATTCATTGGCCATAACATGATTACCACTGAGGAACATCCAGCAGAATTTCACAACTCTGTAAGAAAGGCAGGTGTCAATGTAAAAAACAGAAGTGAAATCGTAGTGGCACCTTAATGATATGAAGTGATATATATATTACATGATGCATGTAACTACATTCAACCAATGTAATATGACCCACCAAACTGAGAGTAGGTTATGCATATACCAAGATTGTGCTATTATATTACGGGATATGGATGTGGAGTTGAAGTATGGGAGGAGCTTGCGCTCTAATATGGAGATGTGTCATATCGGTGAAACCTTAGGTGTGGGAGAAGAATAATGGAATGCATATAAATATATACGGAATAGAAAGTAGTATTCCAGGACAACATGTGCGATGTCACTGGTGTATGGCAGTATATGGGTGAGCACAGTTAGGAGAATTGTGTGCCTGAAGCAGAATACCATACCATATCAATAGAGCGCATATACAATGGAATGAATATACTGTATATCAATGGAACGCGTGTACTAATGGAATGTTGGTCATCAGGGTCTGAGATAGTGTATGCAGTAACACACCAACATATCATTCCAGTGTATCTTTGTCAACAGAAACTTGTGAGATCGTCGCACATCTACTGTTACTCCCAACGAGGATATCTTCTACGCTGTATCGCTCCTCCGTTTAAACAAATCTTATCTAGAGGGGCCTCCTCTCCTAGTTGTCCTCGATTAGAATAACGTCATTCTTGAGGCAGACTTCCATTGTCAATTCTGTTGGCAGCCCAAATAGGCACAGGAAAAGGAACTCGTCCCTCTACACATCATTGACTCAGTTCCTCAAATAAAATACTCAGCGCCTTCAAAATTTGATGAAACTTGGTCATGCACAAAAGTTGCAATACATTGCTTCAACGCTCCAAAAACTTCCCGGAGAGTATACCAACCAAAATACAGAAATGCACAGTCTCTAATTTAGCATAGGAGAATTAATGCGACCACAGGATTCAGGACTGAGTATGTGGAAGGAAAATAGGATTTACAGGAGAATCTAAAACGTTTATGAGGCCAACAGCGTGGAGAGGGCAGCGTACGAAGGCCAGCGTTGTATATGGAAGCCCAACAGTCCAAATTTAGAGTCTTAGCACAATTCGAGCAGCATAGCAGAGCAATGTAGTAGGGCTATGTCAGAGGAGCGAGGGAGGTTATAAAATTGGCAGACAAATCCATGACAAACTGACATTCTTCTAAAGAAAATAATATCATGTCAGATACCATGTCAGAGAATAATGGTAAATCGCAGTGCTGTTATACCAGCGTTCCTACCACAGTGTTCAGCGTTTACTTAAAAACGCATATGACAGAGGGTGCAGTCTAGATAGAAGGCGTAGTCTTGATAGGAAAATGCATATATGGCACTACCACAGAAGGTGCAGACTTGACAAAGAAACGTTCAAAGGTAGATAGAGCAGATGTGCATGAATTTCGATTAGGCGCAATAGAGAGATAATCCAAGGAATCGACATAGTAAAAGTATCAAATTTCTCACTGTCAGTGAATCAATGTAGTGTTATCGACAGTGAACAGAATTGTCATAACTGATATGCACATAGAGGCCACAAAACAAATGGCTCAAATTTGAGTAGGGCAGGAGATCGCCTGCTCTGATACCATGTTAAACACACACATGGCAGAAAGAATATGAAAGATCAAACATGAGAGTACAATTTTTATTAACAAGAGATATACATTTATAGTACAATATGTGACCGTTGGGTTTCACATCCCAAGGTCTCTTGGACTCTTTTTTTCCATTCGGCTTCCACACTAACCCATTGAGGATTAGGTGTCCAACAATTTTCTTCAAACATAAAGAATATCCTAACAAAGAAAGGTAAATTAGGTGGGGGTAAAAATTCATGATCACATTCCTTGATTAAGGTTATTATTTTGGCGTATATGTTTGTATATTAGTGAAACATATCATTAGTGCTTTTTTCTACTAATTTAGGAATAAATAATGATTCATTTTATTTGTTACAATATGTTCTACTTCTATCTTTCCCATACAATGTTGACAACAATGTCAAACAAGTTATAGATCAGCTTGGAAAATACATGAGGTAAGTGGTGATTAATATGTAAAGTGTAATTTGTTCAATTTTTCATGCAACTTATATTTTATTGCATGTGTTTTACTTTTAATGTACTTACATGTACTTTTTTTTTTCAAACTTGTGATTTTCTTGCATCAATTGTATATGGTTGTCATCTAAGAAAATCGATAAAGAAGAAATAATGTGTTGGAGGAGACAAATTCCTTGTCTAATGTGTGAAATGCAAAAGTATCTGCCTCTGAAATTGTTCAATGCACAAGAACACTACCTCATACACCTATTTGAGAAGATTGAAAAGTATGGAACCATACACACAAGGTCAATGTGGATAGTTGAGAGGCACTCGAAATCATTGAAGGCTTTCGTTAGACAAAAAACATGTCCTAAGTTTCCTACGGTAGAGGGATATATGTTATATCAAACCATGGTTTATATTAGTCAATATATCCCTAAATTTACTACAAGTACTAATGTGGATTATGTTTTGGATGTCAACTCCAACAAATTTGAAGGAGAACACTTACTGGGGAAAGGTAGAATGTGGAAAGTGACATGCAAGTAGATGGTGGATATTTATAACACATTTGAATTTTTGTTTTTATGTACATTGTACTTATTTAATTTTTAGTCTTCCTACATAATCCATTACTATTAAGGTATATTGTGGAAACTAAATATAAGTAAATTGTTTTATTTTAATACAGCTAGATGAGAGTGGGATGCAATGCATTTATACATTGAAAACAATCTTGATTGGATGAAAGTATGGATTGAATTATGTAAATAATCTAATGATCATAACTTATCATGGAGTGGTGTGGCTACATTTGTCAAATAATTTGACTGATGTGGTCAAAGAGATACCAATATTACAGAGAGGGAAATGAGTTTAGCAAATGGTTTAATAGATAAACAGGAAAGCATATCCACTTGTACTAATTTTTTAAAAATATATATTGGCGTATATGGCATGATTTTTTTGTTATTTTCATAATTTCTAGGTATAAATATGTTTATCAACTGACAATGCATTTGTTACCTACCTGACATATATTGTAGTTGAAACACTACAAGCTATGTGGTACAATGGTTTCATTTTTCACATCAAAAAGTTGGATGAAAAGATAAAAATTATAATATTGGGATTAATGCAATATTTTACGTTACTAATGTTTCCTCTAGAAGTGACAAACATTAAAAAGTCACTCAAAATATATACTGTGGATATTTGGAAGATATAATTGAGTGTGACTTTAAATATTTCAAAATAGTTTTGTTGGAAATCAAATGGTATAGGCTATGAATGAATGCACATGATCTTGATAGAACTTTAATTGAGCATGCTAATTGATTTATAATGGTTAATGCAAGGAGTATTGAGCCAAAATTGGAGCCTTACGTTCTTCCAAGCCAATGTGACCATGTATTTTACTTAGAGGCTCCAAGTAGATGGGGCTAGTCATATGTTGTAATATATGATCCAAGAAGAAGGTCTGTAAAGTGTAATGTGTCAAAAGAAGATGATATTGAAGAATATGATGATGTTGAGGGGTACATAGTCACCGTGTTAGATGAAGACGTTGAAGGAGTTCAAGAACATGTTAATCGAGACAATTTCGTGGATGAAGATGATATTTTTAATAAACTGTCATATGAAGAACTTGAATAAGTCAAACCAAACACAAGATACAATGTTCCTCATGATGATATAGACAAT
This sequence comes from Pinus taeda, assembly GCA_000404065.3. NCBI lineage: Eukaryota > Viridiplantae > Streptophyta > Pinopsida > Pinales > Pinaceae > Pinus > Pinus taeda. The sequence goes on along the minus strand of APFE030668032.1, from coordinate 206,547 downwards.
GATATGATTGAAAATGATGACATTGATTATGATGATGATATGGCCCTACTTTCAACATATATTTTAAACTGGATGATATAGATGTTGACATGGATGAAGAATAAGATTAATGATATCGAAATGTTGAAATGTACAAGGTATGTGTTTATATGTTTTCAGTGATTTGTTCTCTTTCATTTACCTTAAATTTTTGTTTTCTTCTTTTGTAGTTATGTGTAATTCTTATTATGATGTTTCAAATATTTTATAGTAGATAAATTGGGTATTGGGGAATTGAGAATGATGTGAAGGGGGGGGAGACATATGAGCTTACACTTTTATGTGGTTGGCCTTGTTCATTAGAGAATATATTATTCTTAAAACCAAGAGAAACTCATTCATGTTTATGCCATCAAATCCAATTGGTCGAGTACCCATCATTAAAGCATATTAATTTTCTATTGAGAGGTCATAGGTTGAATTCTATCCACACTCTTGGGGTTAGGTAAATGTTAAATTTAGTTAAAACTTACCAATTAGTGGAAAGCATGCTTTCATTGATTGACTCCACAGAGAGCGGGTTTTGAATGGGGACAATGTTGATTTTTTTTGTTTGTGCTTATATACACTAAAATTTGACAATGTTATAGTAGATGCATGCATTGATGGTATGAGAGGGTTTCGAGACTCAAATATGAATCACACAAAGAATTTAAAAATCAAACAACAAAAATATAAAATAAGTTTCAAGGAGATGAAATTAGTTATTATTTTTTAGTGTTCTTTTCATAGTATGTATTTAGCTTTGAGGGTCATCTCAACTAGTTGAGTACCCATCATTAAATCACCTTAATTTTATATGAGAGAGGAGGGTCATATGAGCTTCCATTGGGGTGGGGGTGGGGGGGTGGGGCATATGAGCTTCACTTTAATGTTGTTAGCCTTGTTCACTAGAGAATATATTATTTTGGAAACCAATAAAATCTCATTCAGGTTTATAGTCATCTCCAATTGGTCATGTACCCATTATTAAAGCACCTTAATTTTATATTGATAGGTCATGAATTGAATTATGTCCATGCTCTAGGGGTTAGGTGAATGTTGAATTCACTTAACATTTAGCAACATTGGAAACTGTTTTTTCATTAATTGACCTCGTGTAAAGGGGGTTGTGAAGGAGACCAACTTTGAAATCTTTTCAATGTGTGCTTCCATGCACTAAAACTTGGCATGGTTATAGTAGATGCATGGAGTGATGGTATGGTAGAGTTTCAAGACTCAAATATGAATCACATGAATAATTCGATAATTAAATGAAAATTATAACATAAATATAAAAGAGATGAATTGTTTTATTATTTTTTAGTGTCGTTATCATGGTATGTACTTAACCCCAAGGGTTAGTTCAATTGGTTGAGTACCCATCATCAAAGCACCTTAATTTTCTATCGAGAGGTCACAGATTGAATTATATCCATGCTCTCAGGGTTAGGTAAATGTTTAATTCAGTTAACATTTACCAATCAATGTAAATTATGTTTTCATTAATTCACCTCGCACAAAGGGGGTTGTGAATGGTGCCGACATTGAAATTGTTTTAGTTTGTGCTTGTATGCACTAAAATTTGACATGGTTATAGTAGATGCATGTGTTGACAGTATGGGAGGATTTCAAGACTTAAATACGACTCACATGAATAATTTGATAAGTAAACAAAAAAATCATAGCATAAATGTCGAGATGAAATTATTTATTAGTTTTTAGTGTCATTATCATCCTATGTATTGAGCCCTGAGGGTTAGCACAATTGGTCTAGTACATGTTATCCAATTTGAGATGAAATCCCATTATTGGGTCTATAGTTACTTGGAACTCTTCTTTACAGATATCTAAATACCCATATTCATTTATATTTATTATTTATGGGGTCAAATGATTCAAACTTTTCTTAATTTCAAAGTGGTAAATGAACCATAGCCTTGCTAGAAGTACCATAAGTGCATTTATGCACATAAAATGGAGAGCTTATATTTTAGGGAATTTATCATATGGCCTCACATACTTGATTTTTTATGGTTAAATCACACAATTTACCTTTTTAAACAAATATTTGTCTCCAATAGTTACTTTAATTTTCACCTATTCCTTGTGGTCATTCCCTTACCTACTTTTCCCACTCCATTCCTCTTTGTAATTTCTCTCATAAACTCTTTAAATCTTCTATATTTTAGAACCCATATTATTTTTACACTCAAATTTGTGTCACACTTTGATATATCCTACTATCTCTTATTCCATGCTCTCTAATCGTAACTCATTACATATCTTCTCCAACACAGCCTTTATAGAGATCTATTACTATTAGGTTCATTCTAAGCTTAAAGGCTTGTTTCTTCACAATAAGGTAAAATCATATTTTTTTTCATTTCATTCCTTGAAAGATTCAATTCCTCCAAATCTTGGCAAGTTCCATAATATCTAGGGTGGGGGAGATAGCAACGCTTCTTAGGGCACTTTCAATCACCATTGAACACTTTATTGTTACAATATTTTTGTTGTAGATATATTGTTATATAAGACATTATGTTGGATATCAATCACAAGTCTATTTTACGGGGATATTGAGATATATTTTGAGGTTCATTTGAAAGGTTAAACACTCTCCTAAATGCCTATCATTACTTTCATCCTTAGACCAAGAGGCTTAAACACCTAGATCAAGCCTCATCAAGGTAAGTTATTTCCTTTTTATCTTTAATTCATCTACAATGCTTGGGTTCATTATATCATAAAATTAATTGTTGCTAATCAACCTTATCTTATTTATTTACCTTTGCTAACTTTTTATGATCACTTGATTTTTATTCACACCTAAACAAAGTTCCCTAATTACAATATTTCCATATGTTAATATAATCAACTCTAAATCCTAAGGACTATAGTTTTATTCATCTCTTTATTTTATCTATCTCTATTCTCACCCTATGACTTCCCAAATTTTCTCTAAAATTGATTGATGTCTCCAATCTCTACTTGCTAATTTCAGGAGCATTAATCCCTTTGTGTGTTGCATCCAATGACTCTATTGGGGGATTCTCTTTCATCCTTCCCTATATTAAGTGAAGGCTCCCCTCTCTTATTTTCCCTCCCTTATTCTTTATACTATGGAGTCCATTCCAACCTATTCTAGTGTTGTTTTTGCTAGTTCTATGCATCTTGGAATCAAATATATCAATATACAATATATAATATATAGTATATATATTATATATGTAATACATATTTTATATATAATATACATTAAACCGCATACGAGAGCCAAAATCACCCTTGCAAGAACCTGTGGAACCCCCAAATACTGATTCAGCTCCCTCCTTCACAATTGGCTATGCTTATGAACCCTTTCCTTTATCAATGGTATGTGGCTAATAATGATGGCCAAACCACTATGTAGGAAGAACCTTGCATAGGAATGCGAATCCCAAGAATCAAGAGGAATGAGAATATAACGGAATGATAAGACGAAGGAATGCCAACAAAGCAGGAGGAGAAGGAAAAGGAACACCAACGAATTTGGATGAGAAGCAATTGTAAAAAATCTCATTTGTTTACCCTTCGTGTGCATGGTAAAAACCCTAGTCTTGATTGTTGATGCTTTCATTTATTTGTTGGAGGTTGCTAGTATTGCGAGATAGATACATGATATTTTAATACCAATATTGTGTGGATATGGTTAATAATCACTTTGTTTACTATTCCTTTCTCTCGGTCATGGTGGAGAAGGATTATGTTGATGTTACCTTAACTTTATTTGACACTTTATACACTTCCTTAAGCGTTGTGATTGGTTCTTGTACAATTGATTTTTTCTTAGAAGGTTTAGATGCCTCTCCATATTGGATCTGTATTTCTTGGTTGTGTTTTATCCCTTGGGTTCCTTTTTTATATTTGAGGATTCTATTGTAGCCATATATGAACCTTGATTCTTGAATTTTGAATTTTTTGGACTTTCATTTGTATTATTCATTATCATAAAAATGAACATAATAAGTATGAGTTTTTTGAAGACTTATCAATTATTTTGTTCATGATAGTTTACCTTCCCATATCTCGATCCCTTAAAGTAATTTCCTGTGGAGATCATAAGATAAAATTTTAACATTCACAGCCTATGGAAGCATTATACCAGAGGAGGAAATTATAAAATATTTCCACCCTTCTTTCCATATAATGCAATCTAACAGTATGTTGTGCTTATCGACAACCCCCCCATTTACTAGTATTAGTAATAACATTAATAAATGGGTACCCTTCTAAAAAAATCAAGCCTAGAACCTAGTCATGCCTTTTTATTTTTAGAATAAAATAAGATGTCAAAACAGAACTTGCAAAATCATGAAAATTTTACCTTTTCATGCTTTAGCGTATAAAACTTCACAAACGATGAGTTTCATAAACAAGTGCCACATGGTAAAATAACCTAAAAGTAACTTTATACTTGGAAAGTAGGAAATATTAAAATAATCCTTGAAAATAACCTCTTCTCCTCGCATCACAAAATGATTACGACGGACCTTCCTTATAAAAGTTACCCCATAAAATTGCAATTTGCGAAATGTGAAATCATAAAACTCCTATAATCTTCTCGCATCGCAGTTTCAACAATGCAACACTACTCAATAAAGCATAAGCAGATATTCCAAAATGGGATAGCATCTCGCATATCACATATCACATCAACTCACACGGTGGTAAGTCTTAAACGTAAACTATTTTTTGCGATATAGCGATCTGCGATATTGCGTAGCAAATCGCAAAATCACTTTTATCGCAATTCAAAGGGCCCACAATTCTAGGAGAATGCTTCTCGACTTTCGATGTGAAGTGGTGGACATTAAGTTAAGTATAATGGTTCATTAGTGGACATTTACTAAAAGAATGATTACGACAAGGTGTGAAAGGCCATTTAACGCAAGTTGATATCTTCTAATGTGATTTAGAATTAAGACCCTCCGTCACCTTTATTTCATCCTTTTTAATTTATTTCTGCATTCACTATCATTTTTATCCTATTTTCTCTCCGCTTGTAAGCTTTTAGGAAGAACACACAGAACAAGACATCCAAAGAAATGGTGAAGAAAGGAAAGTCACCAGCTTCTGAGAAATTAGAGATGACGCCCCTACTCATAGATACTACTTGTAATCGAGATGCAGGGACGTCCACATGGGAAAATATGTATCAACTATTAGAGGAAGAAAAACCGAGAGTTATGGAAATAAAAGTTACAATGGATGGACGCTTTTATTCTCATGCTACTCTGACTGAACTTGTGTGCTCATTCTTGCACCGCATTGCTGCAAGACCAAAGTTACTTCCTTATACTGACATGGTTAAGTGGATCATAGACGATGCAGACATATCAGAGAGAAAATTCAAGATGGCAAGCCAAGAATTCATAGAGTTGTTTACTCCAGACAACCTGAGACTCATTTACCATCTATCAGAGCTGCAGACCATCTACAACAAGGAGTTTGTCGAGAAGTTCGTCAAGGAAAACGAAGACTCAGTAGAATAAATGAAGAATTGGTTAAACAACGAAGAAAGACTCAAGAAAGATAAGAATAGTATGTACACGACCGTTCTCTTAGTTCCCCTTTCTGCTTTGTTGCCCTATGTTATGTAGATTTTTTGGTAAACTAGATAGCACCAAATTCTCGTCATAATGGTTACCCCTAATAGATGCAACTGTCAACTCTACAACAATGAATTGGGCTCAAATCTTGTGTGATAACTTAGCTACAACAATTTTAGAGTACAAAAGAGGAAGTAATATTGCTTCAAGGGTTTACCCTCCATTTTTCATGAGCACCTATGTTATGGATGCTATTTGTTTTGGTTCCAAGTTTCCTCTTATGGGATGGAAGTGGACTGCTCAAATCCACTTCCTATTCAAGTATATCACAAAGACATGTGGGAGTCGAATTTCGCACCACACTTCTTCAATATTTATCAAAGGTTTATGCTTCCGATTATCAAAAGGATTTACAACTGAGAGCCCCTAAGTTCTCGCCAGAAGCTGAAGTAGATATTCTCCCCATAGCCAAATAGATAGCCTATCAGACATGCAGCGAAGGAGAGATGAGTAAGATATTGAAGGATTCCAAGAAGGGCATTTGGCCTCAATTTCCTGTAACATTTGGAGTATTTGCATTACATGACTTAGGACATGCTTTCAAAGAGGTTGAAAATGTATTATCTTTGCAATTACCCAAGTTCTCAAGAAGACAATATGATCCCTTGGGTATTGTCAAAGATTTTACCACAATGGTCAAAATAAGAATATTTACCCATGAAAAAGACCCCTTTGATGATTTTTTCCTGCAGAAAAACACCCTCAAAGAAGTACATCATATGGCACAAATACTTTTTGATCAAGAAGGTCTTTAAAAATTTGATAACTACAGGAAAATAAGGTTATCTAGGGTCATATTGGACCAACTACTCATTGAGCCAATGAGGGATCCTACTCCCCGTGCAAGCATAGATGGGGACTCAAAGGAAAAATCCAAAATAAATTCTATAAATGAGTTTGCAGAAAAGTCTGATGAACATTATAAAAAAACATCAGAGAATGAACACAACAAGAGTGACGAATTGATTAAAGACACAACCCAGTCCATAGCAAAGTCAGATCAATAGACTTCACTCATAAAACAAGTTGAAACCTCAACTCCCCTTAAACAGTGAGAAAAGCCACTTGTGATTGATTTAGAAAAAGAATGGGACAATTTCAATAAGATACTCAACACGGGGGTAAAAATCACGGAGCCACCAACAAACCAACAAGAAACAACCATAGAAATTGTAACAAGAGGGGTTGTTAGCACTCCAAAACAGAACATATTGCCATTGCTCCCACATCTGAGATTGTATTGAGAATAGAGGAAATTCCTCCTCTAGATGTATTCTACATCCCTCAACACAAAGTTGCTGCTAAAAGACAGAGAAAGAAAAGAAAGTTGGATTTTGTGCTCACTTCTGAGAATGAACCTCTAGATGTTCTCTAGAAAGACCCATCCACAAATCCATCATCTAACCTCACTAGACTCTCATAGGTTACAGGCGCATATGCTTCAACGACCATTGATAAGGCACCAGAGGTACAATGGCTACTAAAAGAAAAAAAAAAACAATTTTGTTATTAGAACAATAGCTACAACAGGCTAGTATCAACCAACAAGCAGAGATGCAGTTGGCTAAAATTCAGCAGGAGTTTCAGCAAATGCAGATAGCACATCAGAACAGTTTAGTGGGTAAAGAAGCACAGTTACAGAGCATAGCAGAACTGCATGAAGATGACCCAAAGATTTAAGAGTTTGTTACAGAAGTGCCTGGCCTCAATTCCCAACTTTTACACCATAAAGAGTTATTATGCCAAAAGATTTCGTAGTGGAATTATCATTGCGAAATGAGCGATAACATAACGAATCAAATTGTGGAATTGTGACTTGAATATGATACAATTATTAAGAAAGTTTCATAATTCTTAAATTAGTAGAAATATGAGGATGGGAAAAGATTAAATATGCCCAAATTAGATGAATCACATAAAGAAATCTTATTTGTGAATTAGGATTCTAGGCTCAGAGAGGCAGAACAAGAAATGAAGGATGTAGCAGCAGCAACAAACAATGTCATCAAATGTGTGAATGAGAATTTACACAATGGTAATTTGGTAGCAGAAGCCACCCTTAGCTTTCTTCAAAATGCAAAATAGCTTCAAGCACTATGGAAATAGGCAACGGAGGAATGGGTAGAGGCAATCAAATGAGTGACCAGGTTAAACTGGGAAGCGTATTGGCAATACCTAATGAAACATCACAACCAATGGATGACCCTGAGGGGTTTGATCACTTCCACCAAGAAAATGGTGCCAATAATCACTAATGTTGTATTCATAGGACAACTGAAAGCTAAAGTTAGCCAACCGACACTCTCTAAGCCTATGCTAGATATTTTCGATCTCAAAGATCAAATGCAGGATTAGTCATAGACAAATTTTTATTTTATTTTTGTTTATTTTCTCTTAAAATGAGGGAGGTCATTTAAACCTCCTCATATATTTTTGTAATTTCTAATTTTAGTTTCATAGATTAGTATTTAAACCCCTCTCATGCATTTAGAGAGGGGTCTAGAAATTTTATCAATAACATTCTTCAGAACATGCACTTTTGTCCCTTTGAGAAGGTTTTGGTAAAGTTAATGGAACATGATTTATTTTATACTTGAGTTTATCCTCTTCTATTGAAATTGCACTTCTGTACTCTTAGTTGATGTTGAATGATTTGAAAGTGGATCAATATTGTTGGAACACATCAGTAGGACGTATTACAAATGGTGCTTCTATCTCTTAATGATTTTTACTTGTGTATCAAACAATAAATCATTTTAATTTATTTATGTATGAAAGTTTAAATTCTTAGTTATCATTATTGCACTTTTGTATGATGATGATTTATTCTTTATGCTGAATACATGAATGACCCTTTATGTGATATATTTCTCATATCGTTTCATCTAACATTTTATACGAAACAATCATTATTAAACGAATTCACTTCTTATCGTAATTGAATGATCTTTATTACCAATTACTTTCAGAAATCATTTTAGCTCACATATATAAATGTTACTCCTAGGATAGTTTTAAAGTTAGATGTTTTCTTTGATTATGATAGATTGCATATGATAGTTAGAAGATAGATCAATTTTATAATAAGTATTTACCCCATAAAATCCAGAAAAGGAAAACATCATCCCATTAGCACGAACACTATAAATAGATTGGGAAACTGGTCCTATCATCCCGAGCCGGAGTCACTATTCCAAATGGAAAAGGAGTTGTCTTAAGGTCCGGATCAGGTGGTTATCCCCCTTATTGGAGTCCCGATTTTTCGAACCTTCAACATATTTGGTTCTAGAAGGAAATCTACATCTTCACACCATTCTAAGAGTACAACTCCCTCACTGTAACCCTCAACTTCTCGTTCACATTCCAAATCTCCTATCTTTGAAACAGAAGTTGAAAAGAAAAATACAGAGCACATTACTGAAATCCCAAACAAGTCAGATCATTCTTTTTCAGAGCCCCTTAAATTACAAAATTTAATTCAAAAGTTACAGGTGATTTCAATTTATCAAGAATAATCTGAGTTATCCCAAGATAGTGTCACTTCTCATGAAACCCCATCTCAATGACTGACTAGAGCACAGAGTGAAATACTAGGAATCCCACCAGTTGAGTTTCCTTTACTGAGTCATAAGAAAGCTAGGAAAACACCTGCAGAATCTCATAGTGAGGTTCTATCATCATTTTCTTCTGCCATTCCATCCATATCATCACAAGAATACTCATCCATCCCCCAACTCCAGATCGTGGTTCATATAGGTACAGGAGCAACATCCTTCTCTACCCAATCACCTTCAACTACTGCCACACCTTCTTCTACTCATATCCCAACGATGGCAGGAAATCCACCACCGAGACCATGGGCCAATCTAGGGGCTGTAAAAATGGTTGCACCTTTATCTCAATTGACAACTCATCTTGAGAAATAGTTGCCCAAATTTAATCCTAACAATGGCCTATTAGCCAAAGAACACATAAATAATTTTATGCTATCTGTTGATTTGAATAGAGTAACAGAAGAGGACGCAGTTGTAATATTATTTCCCTATACTTTCCAAGGAGTAGCAGGATCATGGTATTTTGCGTTACCATTAGGCTCCATTAATAACTAGGATACATTTCAAGAACAATTTTTAACAAACTTTGGGGATGATAGGTCCACAACAACCTTAATAAATGACCTCTCCAATTTAAAATCTGAACCAAAGGAACCAATTAAGGATTTCAACTCCTGCTTCAACAGATTATTGAACAAAATACCAATAGTATCTAAGCCTAGCAATGAAGTCCAAAATGAATGGTATATTTCTACTTTACCTTCAAATTCAGCCATCGTTGTAGACAGAGCTACCAATCCAACATTAGCAGAAAACATGAGAGAGGCAATAGCTGTTGAGAAACGTATCCTAACCGTAGAAAATAAAAATGTGTTAGATGAAAGAAAATCTAAAAAATTATCTTTTAGATATGATTCTAAGAAGAAACAACTGAAAGACCCTTTCGACCTGGAAGGGTTACAAAATGTCTTGAAGACCATGTCCAATGAAATGGTTGATATAAAGAAACAAGTAGCAGAAACCTCTTCCAAGATATCTTTTAGACCCTATAAAAGAAATCCTCCAACCAATTCTAAACCTCCAAATTCTATAACAAACGTTGAATCAGAAGGGTAAGAGGAAGAAGTTTCAAATGAGGAACAAACTGACAATGAAGAAATCGAAGAACTACAAGGAATGTAGGACTTCATTCTTCCATATGAGGAGAATGAGGAAGATCAAGAAGTGTTACCTGTTGCTACTAGAAGTAGAAATCAACTCGATCCTCTATAGTCTAGTACAAAATAGAAAAATCCAATTCCACCTCCCAGGGATAAAATTGTAGGTTAAAAATCCTCACCAAATTCTATTCATCCAAACCCAATCCAATCTGATTCGACATCTTCATCTAAAACACTTATCATCTATGATGAAATGGAATAAAACATTATTGAAGATATAAAGAAAACCAGAGAAAATATTACTCTTCATGAGCTTAGTAAGTTAAAATATCAACAGAAATTACTCTTGAAAGAACTCAATGCACTACCTACTATGCCTCTTCCCATTGCAGTGATTTCACAGTCTACTCATGTAATGGGAATACCTTCAAATAGCATTGCAGATAAAATTGACCCAACCTACATTGCTCTGATTGGCAGAAGATCCAATTCCCATACTCTACCATTTCTACTTACCTTTGAAGTTTTTAATAAAAATGTGCACAACTGTCTAGTTGATTCTGGTGCATCATCTAACATTTTACCTAGGACGGTTTGAGCTAAGTTAAACATTCAGCCTCAAAAATTTGCAATACAAATAATACAACTAGATTGGTCTCAAGTCGAAGTCATCGGAGAATATAATCAAGTAACCATAAGACTTTCGTCAAACCCAAAAGTGTGTCAAGTCATTGATATACTTGTGGCTGACATTCCTGAATTTCATGGACTAATCCTCAGTAGGGATTGGTTAGAAAAGTGTCACGGTTACTTTGAAACCAACTGGTCTCATATGTGGCTCCCTACAACGGCAAACCAAATCAGATCAAAATTGAATGAGAAAAACATCAAAAGTCGTAGTGACAGAGTTAGAAGGAGAAAACAAATTTGTAGCATATAGCAACAACATAATCAAAAATTATTTTGCTGAGTCATTCTTAGGAAATTTCAATGCTCACACTTCACCTTTTTTGGAAAATTCCATTTTATCTCAGATAGAAATTTTTTCTCAAACTGACACTTCTCGATGTATCAATTTTGTAAATAAACCAATAAATAAAACCTTATTTTGGAAATTATTTTTCGATGGTTTTAAATCCAATGATGGAGCAAGAGTAGGTTGTATATTAGTTATTCCATGAGGAGAAAAAAAACATGTTAGCATGTAGACTTGAATTCGATTATACAAACAACACCGTTGAATATGAAGCATTGGTTCAAGGGCTATACAAATCAATCAAACTTAATATCAAATACCTTCAAGTATTTGGAGACTATGAGATTTTCATTAGACAAGTAAGAAACACTATACATTGTCTATCATGGAATTTAAAACACTATCAACCCCTAGTACAAGACCTGACCTCACACTTTACAGCGTTTAATATTTCATCTATTCCAAGACTCCAAAATCCTAGCACCAATCTTCTTACTAATGTAGCTTCCAAGCTTATTCCATCAGAGGACTACAACCCAGATATATTCTCTATTGAATTAATTTTTAGACCGTCTATTCCTGATAACATTACCAACTAGAGAGTCTTCAACAATGACCCTGATATCGTGATTTTTCTTACTTCAGAAGGCTCTTACAATGATCAGATAATTGATGAAGACCAACATGACAATCAATTGCAACAAGAAAACAACAATAACACTATACCAAAATCTATAGTCAAGTTAGAGGACCTATATGACTTAAAGGACAGGTTTAAATGATCCACCAATTCAAAACTCTGGAGTTCAACTCTGAGATATGAATTGATCAATCTAGGGATGGACATGAAACCACAAAACATCACTTGGCCTAACATCTGAAGAAAAATCAGCTTTTATTCGATTGTTGAAATAATACAAGAATGTCTTCACTTGGAATTACGATGATCTTAAAGCCTATGACACTTAAATTATTCAACATACAATTCCCATGATCTCCAGTGAAAAACCTGTTTAGCAGAAATTAAGGAAAATACATCCTAATTTAGAAAGCCAGATTAAATCTAAGTTAAACAAATTACTAAGAGCCAAGATTATTTTTCCTATCAGACATTCTAGATGGGTCTCCAATCTTGTCCCAGTCAGAAAGAAAATGGTGATATTCGGATTTGTATAGATTTTTGCAACCTTAATAAAGCCTGCCAAAAGGATAATTTTCCATTGTTCCCCATGGAATAGATATTACAAACAGTCGCAGGGTCAAAGTTAATGTCCCTTTTAGACGGCTTCTCAAGGTATAATCAAATCTTAGTCCACCTGGATGATCAATTGAAAACTATGTTTAGAATGAAATGGGGCACCTATGCTTATCAAAAGATGCCATTTGGGCTAATTAATGATGGCGACATGTTTCAAAGAGCCATGGACATTGCGTTTAAGAGATTAGTAAACAAGTTAGTGGTAATCTACTTAGACGACATAACGATATATTCTAAAAAACATAGTAATCATCTAAGAGACCTAAAAAAAATCTTTCAACGTTGTCAAAAATATGGAATTTTTCTTAACCCCAAAAAATCTTTTTTTGCATTGAGCAAAGGAAAAATTCTTGGATTCATAGTTTCCAAATCAGGAATCCATATTGACCCAAATAAGATCAAGGAAATTTCTGAGATATCTTTACCCCATAATAAAAAAGTAATGCAGTCTTTCCTTGGTCAGATAAATTTTGTTAAGAGATTCGTCTCGGGCTTCTCAAGAATTGTGTCACCCCTCCAAGCCATGATAAAGAAAAGCTCTCTCTTCAAATGGGATCATTCGTAACATGAAGTGTTCAACTTGATAAAACAAGCAATTATAAATGCTCCATCTCTAGCAACGCCGAATTTTTCCAATCCTTTCACTTTATATACATTTACCTCTAAGAAATCATATCCCACCATATTGACACAAGCAAATCAAGATAAAGCTGAAGCCCCAATTGCTTTCTTTAGTTCAAATTTACGAGCTGAATTAAATTACTCTGATGTTGAGAAACATGCTTATGTTATTTTCAAAGCAATTGAACACTTCAGACCTTTCCTTCTCAAGACTCACACCAAAATAATAGTACCATTTCCAGCAATAAGAAATCTTCTGGTACAAAAAGATGTGGGTGAAAAGAGAGAAAATTAGGTCACGGGCCTGCAAGAATATGACACTAAAATTAAACTAGCAAATATCGTAAAAGGTCAAGTTTTTTGTAGGATGTTGGTAGGAGCATCGAACATATCAGAGTCGCAACCTCCAGATAGTGAAGTACAAATTATGAGGTAAGCCTAAACAACTCTAAATCAAGATATGCTGATATCATTTTCTATCTAAGAAATGGATACGACCCTCCACATTTGAACTACACAAAGAAAAGATCCCTAAGGCTAAAAGCTGAACAATATCAAATCATTAATGATGTATTGTTTATAATGAACTATGATTATGTTCTCCTTAGATGCCTCGAGAAATCTGAATCAGAAAAAGTATTGCAGGAACTCCATGACGGACCAGCGGAGAGATACTATGCAAGAGATGCTACAACACACAAAATCCTACGTGTTGGCTACAATTGGCCAACTGTATTTAAAGATGCACATAGTTACGTAAGGAGATGTAAGATTTTCCAAACTGCTACTGGAAGACAAAAGAAACCATCATTGCCATTACAACCAGTCAACATTGATCAACCATTTGAATAATGGGGATTAGACATAATAGGTGAGATCATTCCTCATTCTTCTAAAGAGCATAAATACATCCTTACAGCTACTGACTACTTTACCAAATGGGTAGATGAAATTCCAATCAAGACAACCAACTCTGAGAATATCATTCAATTTATAGATCAATTCGTCATCACCAGGTTTGGCTTGCCTTCTGCCTTAATGTTTGATAATGCATCCTATTTCTCAGGCAATGCCATGATAGAATTTTCTCTCAAAAGAGGTTTCAAACTCAAATATTCTGATAATTATTATCCACAAGGAAATGGGTTAGCCGAATCAACGAACAAAAACCTTATTAGAATTATTAAATGGAATATTGATCAAAACAAAACAAAAAAAAATTGCATAAGTCTCTAGTGTATGCTCTCTGGGCAGATCGAATAACTCAAAAAACCTCCGTTGGCACTTCTCCTTTTAATTGAGTTTATGGGAAAGAAGTGGTCTTACGAAAAAATCTAGTTATTCCTCCACTAGCCTTAGTTCAATTCATTGAAGACACTCCTTCCTCATCCATGTAGTTAAGACAATTACAAATTCTTAAACTTGAAGAGGAACGAGAAAAGGCCAGAATTACCCACACGCATCATCAACAATAGTTAAAGCCTCTTCTGATGAAAACTTGGTATCTAGAAAGGATTTTCAACTTGGAGACTTAGTATTAAAATGGGACAAATCCCATGAAGAGAAAGGCAAGCATACTAAATTCCAACTAATGTGGCCTGGACCATTCCAGATTGTCGAACTCATTGGTCCATCAACTTTCATGTCACAAGATTTCGCAGGGAAAAGGGAATCTTTACTTGTTAATGGACAATTCCTAAAGAAATATTTTCCATAGAAGATGATCTCTTCTATTTTTTTGTATATCATAGTTCAGTTAAGTATTATTTCGATAATAAAACAAGTTGAGAATGATCACTATTGGTTTCACGAAAAGAATAGTTTCTCATTTCAAATTTTTTTTTTCACTTGTATAAGCAGGAATGGTTATGAAAATTAATCTCCATTCATGAAACATATGGTTAAGTGCTATTATTTTGAAAAATATTGCCTCTTCTTCTGTTTCAACAATCTGAGTTATGGTTAGAATCAATCTTAGGAAGAATTTTTCCTTACATCAGTCACAAAAGGTATCAATAACAAAGCAAAGACTCTTTGCGAAAAAGCTATTTCTAAACTCTACAATTATCGTCTAGGAAAATTCTTAAGGAACCAATGACTCCCCCCCACTTGAGGAATTTTCAAGATTCAAGGTATAATCCAATTATAAACTTTAACTTAAAGAATAAGAGGTCTCATCAAGAGCCAGCATATCATGATCATAAAGATTATAACTAACTGACATTGCCATACTGAATATAAAAATAGGGTAATGGCTCAAGATTGTTTCAATCAAAAGACAAGGGGTCTCATCAAGAGCCAGCTTGTTTAGTTAAGTTATAAATCAAGTGAATGGCACTATCAATTTTGGCCACCAAACCAAGACATTGTTCTTTAGGAAATAAAAGAATAATAAAAGAAAAAAAGTGATAAGTATATATGAGGATTTATCTTTGAAAATTGCATTTTTCTCAAGTGGGACACTGGATCATTGCTGGGCAACAGGTAACCCTGTCGAGGCTATGAATGGCTACGGGAAACAGAGGCTTTATCTACGACAAATGAGTACACCAAAATTGATGTAACAAGATTCTTTTGTTTTATCTTTACAACCAAGTAATGACTGACGTGAGTAAAATGACTAATTC
Organism: Pinus taeda; assembly: GCA_000404065.3. NCBI lineage: Eukaryota > Viridiplantae > Streptophyta > Pinopsida > Pinales > Pinaceae > Pinus > Pinus taeda. Next base: position 190,679 of record APFE030668032.1, on the reverse strand, counting down.
TGAGAAGAAGATATCAGAATAAAGATAGTTAGAGCAAGATGTTGTTATTAATAAATAACACTATTTACCTTATATTTCATACAATGTAGTTTCATTTTCAAAACTATCTCTATTTTGGAAGTTTTAGAAAATTCAAAAAACCCTCAGAGATAACTGGTTCTTCCATGTGAATCGCCAATTTTTTGCTTATCAACAACCCCCCCATTTACTAGTGTTAGTAATAACATTAATAAATGGGGGCCCTTCCAAAAAAATCAAGCCTAGAATCTAGTCATGCCTTTTTATTTTTAGAATAAAACAAGATGTCAAAACGGAACTTGCAAAATCATGAAAATTTTACCTTTTCATACTTTAGCGTATAAAACTTCACAAACTATGAGTTTCATAAACAAGCGCCACATGGTAAAATAACCTAAAAGTAAATTTATACTCAGAAAGTCAGAAATATTAAAATAATCCTTGAAAAGACCCTCTTTTCCTCGCATCACAAAATGATTACAATGGACCTTCCTTATAAAAGTTACCCCATGAAATCGTGATCCATAAAATGAAAAATCACAAAACTCATATAATCTTCTCGCATCGCAGTTTCAACCATGCAACACTACTCAATAAAGCATAAGAAAATATTGCAAAATTTGATAGCATCTCGCATATCGCATATCGCATCTACTCACACGGCGGTAAGTCTTAAACGTAAATGATTTTTTGCAATATAGTGATCTGCGATATGCATAGCAAATCGCTTTTATCGCAACTCAAAGGGCTCACAATTCTAGGAGAATGCTTCCCAACTTTTGATGTGAAGTGATGGACATTAAGTTAAGGATAACGGTTCATTAGTGGACATTTATTAAAAGAACAATTACGATCAGGTGTGAAAGGCCATTTAATATAAGTTGAGATCTTCTAACATGATTTGGAATTAAGACCCTCTGTCACCTTTATTTCATCCTTTTTAATTTATTCTGCATTCACTATCATTTTTATCCTATTTTGCTCTCTGCTTGTAAACTTTCAGGAATAACACACAATGCAGGACATCCGAAGAAATGGTGAAGAAAGGAAAGGCACCCGCTTCTAAGAAATCAAGGATGAACCCCTTGTTCACAGATACTACTTGTAATCGAGATGTAGGGACGTCCACATGGGAAACTATGTATCAGCTATTAGATGAAGAACAACCGAGAGTTATGGAAACAACAATTATACTGGATGGACGCATTTCTTCTAATGCTACTCTGACTGAACTTGTGTGCTCATTCTTTCACCGTATTGTTGCAAGACCAAAGATACTTCCTTATACCAACATGGTTAAGTGGATCATAGATGATGTAGACATATCAGATAGATAATTCAAGACAGCAAGCCAAGAATTCATAGGGTCGTTTACTCCAGACAAACTGAGACTCATGTACCATCTACCAGAGTCACAGGCCATCTAAAATAGGTAGTTTGTCGAGAAGTTCATCAAGGAAAATGAAGACCTGGTAGAATGCATCAAGAATTGGTCAAACAATGAAGAAAGACTCAAGAAAGATAAGAATGGTATGTACACCACCGGTTCTCTTAGTTCCCCTTTCTATTTTGCTGTCACTATGTTATGTAGATTGTTTGGTAAACTAGGCAACACCAAATTCTCGTCAGAATGGTTACCCCTAATAGATGTAGATGTCAACGCTACAATAATCAATTAGGCTCAATTCCTATTTGATAACTTAGCTACATCAATTTTAGAGTATAGAAGAAAAAGGAGTATTGCTTCAAGGGTTTACCCTCCATTTTTCATGAGTGCCTATGTTATGGATGCTATTTGTTTTGGTTCCAAGTTTCCTCTTATGGGATGGAAGTGGACTCCTCAAAATCCAATTCCTATTCAAATATATCACAAAGACATGTGGGAGTCTAATTTCGCACCATACTTCTTCAAGATTTGTCACGGGGTTATGCTTTTGATTCACAAAAGGGTTTACAACTGAGATGCCCCTAGGTTCTCCCCAGAAGCTAAAGCATATTTTATCCCCGTAGCTAGATGGTTGGAGGAAGAATTATTCACATATATTAAAGTGTTCGAAAATATTGCCTCTCCCCATGTTCTACCTTTCTACGTCCCGGACAAACTGATGGCTAGAGAGATAGCCTATCAAACATGAAGCGAAGAAGGGATGAGTTAGATATTGAAGGATTCCAAGAAGGGAATTTGACCTTAATTTCCTGTAACATGTGGAGTATTTGCATTGCATGACTTAAGACATGCTTTCAAAGAGGTTGACAATGTATTATCTTTGCAATTACCCAAGTTCCTAGGAAGACAATATGATCCCTTGGGTATTGTCAAAGATTTTACCACAATGTTCAAAATAAGAATATTTATCCATGAAAAAGACCCCTTCGATGATGTTTTCCTACTGAAAAACACCCTCAAAGAAGTACAACATATCGCACAAATAATTTTTGATCAAAAAGGTCTCCAAACATTTGATAATTATATGAAAACAAGGTTATCTAAGGTCCCATTGGACCAACTACTCATTGAGCCAATGAGAGATCCTACTCCCAGTGCAAGCGTAGATGGGGACTTGTTATAGACATATTTGGGCACTGCAACCCCAATCACATATGTCCATAAACCAAGGGCTTCTAAGTCCCTAAAAATGTTGCTTCATACCCTAAAGGAGCAAGGTCAGCTGATTACATCATCTCCCAGAAGTTCTCCATGAAAAACTGCTCAGAATTGGTCAAAACTAGACTATATAGACTACTCAGTGCTAAGGGTGTGATTCATCTCACCTTCCACATGCAAAAAGTGTGATGCATACTAGAAAGCCCTTCTATAGGGTGCGATGAGCGAGAGTAGACAAATGGTAGAGACAGTTTGCAAGGTGGATGATCATGGAATCTTCTAGAAACTTCTCCTGTGACACTTGCCTCTCCAAATTTTCCCAGGGATGAGTAAGAGATCATGAAATCTCCAAGTGGAATTGAAAACTATTAGATAAATGACACTAATCACAATCCTAGAAGTTGACTCACCCACCTACAAACATTTATATATGGATCCCTCATCCTAGAGATCCAGAGGCTGGAATCTTATATTTTTGTAAAGAAGTGACAATGGTTTTGTTGTGGGACATCCTAGTGTTGGGTGATCTAAGATTTTCATGAGGTGAAGAAGGGATTTCATGCTGAGAGGATGATGCTGGGTTAGATCAATGGGTTGTAATCCTCTCTACTACTCTTTCTATCAATAAAGCTATTTGAGTTTTTCTCCACATTCTTGTATGTTTGAGTTGATATATGCATTTATGTGGTCAATATATATCTCGTCCTATATTGTTTATGATTGTAGATCTCGGTGCTTTGATGGTACTATGTTGCTTTGACTTTATAGGTGCTCTTTGAAGTGGGGTAAGCAAGGGAGAAGTGGCAAATATCTATCAAAGGAGAGAGGAAACAAGCAAGGAGCCAAGCAAAAGACTGAGGTTGGTAGTCTCTGCTTCTCTCTCATCTACTTCTCATAAAGGAAATCGCAAGTAACTTTAGTTTGTTTGTTTCTAAGATAGCTACCCATCTTAGTGAGACTAGAAGATCTGCATGGACACTAGATATCCCGATAAGAAAATGGTGACTCCGCTGGGGAATGAATAGCTTGTTTGTTTGTTTCTAGTTTGCTTACTTTATAAACTACAAACAGAGCTTGAAGTTATGCCAGCTAACCTTCAAACAAATTTTGCTATGCAACTGCAAAGTAGATAAATGTTGCTTCAGTAAATCTCCAGGTTATTTTATGAATTAAACATCTGACCTGAAAACATCCTAATTTCCTTGGTGGTGGTTCAAGTAACCTCATTAGATCAGCCCCTACACTTTGTATTTACTGACTATCATTAGCTCAGCCTAAATCCTTGAACTAAGTTGCAAATTGTGATAAAAAACCAAGTTAAAGTCTCATCCCTGGACCATCGCACTATCTCCTTTAGGCAATCTGGATGCATCGCACTTCCCATGTGTAGTAGGTGAGATGCATCCTTGTTTCTCTGTGTTACAGGTGCGATGATCAGATAAGACTGTTTCTGCCTTCAGATTTTGGTTTTTCTTCACTCTCTTCAGCTCTATTAAGGGGTTTTGTTGTCTATGATCAGTATACCAATGTTGAAACTCCCTTCCTTTGCATTATTTAGCCTCCATTATACAAATAATTTTGAATTTTTTTATGTATTTCTCGCCATTTACAGTTCTCATTTACAAAAAAGTAGCTTAATCGAACTGTCGTCTTTTGATTTGGAAGTGTCGCAAGTGTCGTTTTCAGTCAAAGAAAATAATCCTACTCTATTTGATGGTTGATTACACTGTTACTCTTGTATTTGATTTGAATTGATAATATTTCAAGTGTCGAAAGAAATTTTCAAATTGAAGTTGAAAGTGTCGCCTTTATCTTCCTTTCGTATTTTGAAGAGAAAATTGTTAGTACTGTCGCTTTGAAAGAAAAGATAATTCAAATTTGTACTTAGCATTCTTTTTGTCATTCACACATTAAGAAAGTGGAAAACAAATACATGCATGTGCGTTTTCATTTATACTACTTGTTGATTTTGATTTAGGACAGTGCATCTAGTGTGTGCTCTCTGCTCTATGTTGAAAGAATCCCGCTTCTCTTTCTTTAGTAGCTAGGATTTTCATTGCAAAAGGAAGATTAAATGATTGTTTATCATCTTAGATTGCATATTTATGAATTTTATACCTATGTCACCTGGTGAACCTTAAAGGAAAACTTCTTAAGAAATATCAACAGTAAAATAAATTCAATGAACATAAAAAAGCCTTGTAACTATCGCTTTCATCGAAGGTTGGGTTATTCCTCCTCTTTGAGATGACAAGTGCCAGTATGGACTTGTGCTCCCATGTACCATCGAGTATATATTTGGAGACCACAATAGGCTATATCCTTTATCCTTAAGAATCTGTGTCTGCCGCCCTATCGATCACAATGCACTGAACACAACATTCGGGAAGATTGACTAGCATACCATAAAACGTATTCTGCAGTTTTGCGATTGGTTTGGTAATCCCTCTATCTAGATTTCTAGGGTAGTCTCTTTCATTCCTTTTCAAACTCCTTAAAGGAAAAGTTCCATCTGAGCACTTGTCACTTCAGGCTCATTAAAAATTGAAGACGACTAGAGTCATCTTTAGCTTTTTCTCGACCCTTAAAAACTGAAAAAGTAAGTTGTGTCAAAGCGTCTAAAATTCATTTAATTTGGAATCACATTTTCCCCTTTATTTTGAGTTGATTAATTAATCCACAATCATGGAAGAAATTCAATCGAAACCCCATTGTTCGTGGAGATTAACGAGTCAACCGTCTTTGACTCCAGAAACAAAACTATTCTGAACCAAGCGAACTTGTTTAACTAGATCAAAGTCCCCTGGTTTGCTTGGAACTTGTGTTCCAACATCCTTAGGGACTCTAGTTACTCCAACCATTTTTGGTATCCCTACCTCTACAGAAGAAGTTCCGCAGTCACAAGAGGACATTAGAACTGATCCTAGTGTAACGGTAAACACTTCTATTCCTGAACCAGCTCCATCTATAGCTAGTTCGGAAGGTGTTATCCCTCCAACATTTGTCGCTGCAGAGTCTATACCTTCTTCGGCACCAAATTTTTTTTTCAGACCTGACAGTCTACCTCTCCCACCTAGATTGATTGCTATAGAAGAGATTGCGGAGGATCTTCCAGCCAGTACTCCATTGCATTTTGGAATTGGGATCACCCTATATCCTTCTTCGTTAGAAGTTAGTCTCCCTTCATCGCAAGTTCCTGTAGGATCGCTAGGAAATATTTTGGATAGACTCGATATGTCTGAACAACCATCGACATCTAGGACTATGTCATCTAACGTAGCAGTAGCAGAACTTCCTGTTACGACTCCAAAAATGTTCACTATTGTACCATCTATCCCAACTAGCTCTCAATCGCTAGATGGAGTCCACCTAGGGACTATTTCAATAGTATGGTATGTTCCCATTTGTTCGTCCAGAATAATATCTGGAACCTCTTATGTTGAGTCTCAGCAAATTGATCCTTCGCAACAATATCAATTTGGGCAGTCCAGTCTCCATAAGCCAATATTACCTTTGAACACTGGATTGCCACCATATGGGGTGCAATATGCCCTTTCATTGTTCCCTCTGGGAGAACGACCATATGACAGTTCACAATAGAATTCGAGTCATGCTAGAATTACATCCAATGGTTGGGTGCCAATATTGCCTCAACAACCAAGAGTTTTATATCCAATGCAACCAAGTCTACCTGTGTCGAATATCCCCACTACACTAGCTATTGTGACGGTGTCGCGAGTACAAGCATTGCCTATTGTATGCTAACCTCAAGTTTCTCAGGTCACAATACAACATCCTCTTGTCTCCATGGCACAACACAATCACCGATTAGTGGCTCCTTAACCGGAGTGACCCAAGCTCAAACGGGTATTGTCACCCTCATCTTGGTCAGACAGCCACTATTGGACAATAGCAAATGGTTTCACAACCATGGTTGGTACATTATCAACAACCGTAATTCCAACAAGCTTACCAAGGACCTGAGCAACAAATCTTTATGGTTAATGGGCAGCCATATATTCAAAACGGTCAACATCAATCATATTATAATGGTTATGCCCATCAGTCTTACCAATGTTATCAGCATCAAATACATTATGATGGTATGCAAAGACCCACTACTCAGGCAATCCCATCTTACCCTGGGTATGCTTCACCAAACCAGAATCAATAGTTACCCTTCATGGCGACTTTAGAGTTGCCGGATCTAAATCGGCTAACAAACGATCTAATTGCTTATGCCCCTTGGTGGCCGGTGATTCCTCATAAACTTCCATCAGATATTCCTAAATTTAATGGAAATCCAGGTGAAGACCCGTCGAATCATGTGATGACCTTTCATCTATGGTGTTCATCCAACACTCTCAATGATGGTTCGATTAGGCTTCGCCTTTTTCAGCAAATGTTAACTAGTCCGGCAGCAAAATGGTACATCGAATTACCTAGATCTTCATTCGATAACTTCAGCACCCTTGCCACAACCTTTTTAACCCATTTTCAGCTACCAATAAGGTACGAAACAGCAACAGAGCTTCTTACCAATTTCAAGCAAACGACAGCCACTCACATATTTGATCATATTCATGAGTGGCAACGTTGTTGTAGAATGGTAAAAACGTATGTTCCTAATCAGCTGCTAGCTAAATGGTTTATTAAGTCATTGTTACCTTCTATTACAGAAGATGTGGCAAAGGGAGGGGTCATCATTAAAGAGCAAGTCATTGCTCATGCGCAATATCTAGACTTGATCTATACTCAGTCTGGCATGCTCTACGACAAAATCCCTGATGCTCCTAGATTGGAGTTTTCCATTCCTCCTCCTCCTAAATCAAACAAAGACTCTCATGCCGACAATGGCACGATAGGTATGACTAGCACGAAAAATGTAAAGGCTACATCAAAGAAATCCCATATGGTTTCTAGTCAAAATGAAAATGAGGAACTTCTCACCTTGGAGGTTAATGTCGTGTCGACTGACAAAGACAAAGAATCGAAGCAACCAAGAGGCAAGAAGAAAAAGAAAGGGAAAAAGAATAAGCAGGATGAGTTGTCTCTAGAAAAATCTTCTGCAAACCCTTTTGGGCAAAGGAAACCCCCTTCGGGGTGTCAGATATGCGATGAGGATCATTGGACTAGAGATTTTCCACATAAAGCTGAAGTTAAGAAACTCTTTGAGAGTTCAAAAACCTCAACGGTATTGACTGATCCGTTTCCAAACCTGGGAACCAATCTGGTTTCTAGTGACAATGCTTCCCCATCCCAAGTGCTTATGTTGTCCATTTTGAAACAACAAAATGATGCTTTGATATCAACAAGGAATAAAGAATGTGGGAATCCACAACTGTCGAACAACAAGGCTGATCAACCTAGTAGTTTGACAACAACTTCGATCAAAGTTGTGCCACCCATCATTCCTGAACTAATGATAAAGCCACCAAAGGGAGTAGTACACAAATCGACATTTAATCCTCGTGCGAGAGCAACACAAAATTATAATATAGTAGAGGACCTGGCCCAATCGCCATCCACTATGTTGACACTTGAGGTACTACAAAATTTCCCCTCCCAGAAGCAGGCTCTATTATTAGCAATAGGTGGGATTGAGCCAGCAAATTCCAATCTTGTGGCCGTTAATCATAAAGGATATGAGCCACAGTTACCAGTTCAACTCGCTTTCCTCATTCAAGTGAAAGCCCTCAACAAAAATATTCATCGAACAATTATTGATGAGGGGGCATCTACATGTATAATGTCAATGAGTTTCTGGAAAAAGGCTCAGCACCCTTGTCACGATCGTCAACAATGTTAAAATCATTTGATGGATGGACATACACTCCATACGGGATTTTAAGTAACTTGCAAGTTGAACTAGGGGTAAAACAATAGAAATTGATGTTGAAGTTATCGATGGAAACCTCGATTACAACATCCTACTGGGAAGGCCCTAGATTTATTCTATGGCTGTTGTTGTTTCAACATACTTCAGAAAGGTTGCATTTCCTTTCCAAGGAGGAATTACAATAATCGACCAACAAAAATTTCTCCCCAACAATTCACAAGTTATGGGAAGCATCCCGATGATCCACAGAAGCTCTCAATTGCTTCAAAATATTGGAGTAGGCCTCCTAAAAGACCCTACATTGATGGGTACTTTTGCTCTACTGCCTCCGAGTAATCTGCCAGAAGTAGCCACGGTGGAGACCTGCAATACGATATCCTCTATATCTAAAAGATTCATAAGATTCCTGACTATTTTGTCAGCGTGGATCATCGCCATTTTAGAAATATTGTAGCAATCAATTTTCTTGGCCTAGGGGGCAAACCCAAATAAAACGCTCATTGAGTGTTTGGATAGACAGGTCTAAGGAATATGGTAACTCTTCAGATCCTTGGTCACATGTACATTCTACAGACGAAGGAATCATTCAGTTAATGATGATAGGAGAGGCACCATCGGAAGATTACCACCATCATTCCCATCTTCCGGATTACAGCGAAGATTATTCTAGCAACCTTAATCATCCTTCAGTTTTTGATTTTCTATCAAATATTGTAAATACGGTGGATTTTGAGGACGGTTCTTATCTCGTGTCGACCTTGTTAAAAAATGAAACAAGGAGTCACGAGGATAGTTCTTTTATTGTGTCAACCTCATTAAAAAATTAAATAACTCCCTTTCCATGTTGAGTCTTTCAAAGATCTCGATGGTAAACCTTCATTCCAACCACCTCGTTGAATGCAATGAAGCTTGGGGGACATGCACCTTGGTTTGCGTCACTATGTTGGGGGCATGCGAACTTATAACAAGCATAGTTTTTCATTTCAAGCTTATGTAAACATGAAACCAAATCTGAGCATATGTTGTCGCGTGGTTCAAGCTCATTAAAAAATGAACCAAACCACGAGAAGTTTTACACGAAGTGCAAGCTCGTTAAAAAATAAACCTAGCAACAAGCACTTTTATATGAATTTCAAGCTCGTTAAAAATAAACCTAGCAATGAGCACATGTTCCACCAGAGTTTAAGCTCATTAAAAAATAAACCCACCTTCGGAAAATAACCATTGCGATCGCATTATCATCATCTTTTGAGCCTTGGTCGTGTTCTTACCATCACCTCCACTCTATTTTAGCCAATCATACACCTCCATTTGATTGTTTACCCATTTTGAGGAACAACTATGATGATTGATTCTGTTAGCCATCTTCTTTACACTACCATGATTGGAAAGTTCCAAACCTTACCTGGAACCAGCTGCTACTCGAAAATATCACTCGTTCCTCAAAAAACGAGTCTATTTTAAGCTCTTTTCATCTAACTCGTAAAATATGAAAATATTGCCAAGAAATTGGCCTCTCCAGCTCATTAAAACGATCAGAAATGTTATCCCTCCTCTAGATTTTAATCTTTTTGGACCTGAGGGATTATTACACAAAAATATCGAGCGCTTCTCTTGTTCAGCTCGTTAAAACTATCGAAAATTCATCCCTTTCGTATTATTTTATAGCGTTTAGGACTTAAGAGATTACATGACGAAAAAGGAATCCTGGAGTTTTCTTTTCATCCCCTTTCAAACTCTCTAAAATTGAAAAAGAACTGAGTTATCTTTGTCGTTAAACTTGTTAAAACCAATAGCAACAAACTTGTCCATGCAGACAAGAGTTTCACTGTCGCTAGGCTCGTTAGAACATAGCAACGGGTTTGCTCAAAGGGAAAATTACAGGACAAGCATATGTTATCCTCCTCAAGCTTGACAAAAATAAAGAGGTAATGGTCAGCAATGACTGGGGAAAATTTGGGAAGAAAACTTGAAGAAACTTTATTGGTAGCAAGTCGCTCTTGAACATGACACTTTCACTCCATCACCATGATTGAGTCGGGTTGGCTTATTTCGTTCACTAGTCATATTACCATTGGTCCACCGTACCATCCACTTTTGGGGTTAACGCTACCAATCCATTTCAGTGTTGCTGATATGTTCAAGTCACTCAGAGAATTCACCAACCTAGCTTGTGTCTCATCCGCTGCAGTACCTTCATGCTTCATTCTTTCATGACCGCCACCCCAAACCTTGTATCATCAGATCGTTTTCACCTCCACAAAATCATTTTCTCTATTCAGTGTCGTAGATGTGGGATTCATTAATGCCCTCCTATGATGGGTCACTTCTTTTCGACATCAGCTCATTATCTAAGAAGTCAACCTAGGAACAACCTTTTCAATACTTTGCAGCTTACATGCCTCAATGGCAAGTTTCTCACTTCTGGCGACAGGTTTACATCAATGGCCTTCAGCCGAAATTTTTTGCGTGGTGTTCAACGCCAAGTCCCTTTTTCACACCACATAAATTTTACTGTCGTACCTTGAGGGTCAATATCAATATCGGTGATTCCTCTCACGCCTGTTAACAACTTTCATCATTGGCTGGTAATCAGGAAATGTCTTTCCATGTTCGACTCCAGAACATCTTTTCACACGGATCGAATTGTACTTCAGGTGAATATTGAATGAGTTTGAAGACCCCAAATCTGGTTTCATCCATCCAGGTTGCGATATATTCAGGAAAATAAAGACATCAAATGTACATCATTGCTACACAGATAATCATCCAATCCAAAGGATGACGGCTCTACCAGAATCATCAGTCTGCCACACAGATGGTTGCCTGTCCTTTGTACATGAGAATGAATTTATAAAGCTGAGCATGGGAATGTCCGCCTCATCTAGATCATGAAAATATTATGAAGATAATGTATTGTATTGTATCTTATTACAGGTCGCCTTCCAGTTTGAAAAAACCTTGAATCCTCATGATAAAGAATTTCACCCGACATCAAAAAGATTTACGACCTCATGCTTTAGGGGGCAACTGTTATACATTTTTGGGCACTGCAACCCAAATCACATATGTCCATAAACCAAGGGCTTCTAATTCCCTAAAAATGTTGCTTCATACCCTAAAGGAGTAAGGTCAGCTGATTACATCATCTCCCAGAAGTTCTCCATGAAAAACTGCTCAGAACTGGTCACCATACAGACTGCTCAGTGCTAAGGGTGTGATGCATCTCACCTACCACATCCAAAAATTGCGATGCATACTGGAAATCCCTTCTGTAGGGTACAATGACTGAGAGTAGACAAATGGCAGAGACAATTTGCAAGATGGATGATCATGGAATCTTCCAGAAACTTCTCCTGTGACACTTGCCTCTCTGAATTCGCCCAGGGATGAGTAAGAGATCATGAAATCTCCAAGTGGAATTGAGAACTATTAGAGAAATGACACTAATCACAATCCTAGAAGCTGACTCACCCACCTGCAAACATCTATATATGGATCCCTCATCCCAGAGATCCAGAGGCTGGAACCTTATATTTTTGTAAAGAAGTGTTGTTGGTTTTCTTGGGTGATCTAAGATTTTCATGAGGTGAAGAAGGGCTTTCATGTTGGGAGGATGACGCTGGGTTAGATCAATGGGTTGGAATCCTCTCTTCTACTCTTTCTATCAATAAAGCTATTTGAGTTTTCCTCCACATTCTTGTATGTTTGAGTTGATATATGCATTTGCGTGGTCAATATATATCTGGTCCTATATTGTTTATGATTGTAGATCTCAGTGCTTTGATGGTACTATGCTGCTTTGACTTTACAAGTGCTATTTGAAGTGGGGTAAGCAATGGAGAAGTGGCAAAGATCTATCAAAGGAGAGAGGAAACAAGCAAGGAGCCAAGCGAAAGACTGAGGTTGGTACTCTCTGCTTCTCTCTCATCTACTTCTCATAAAGGAAATCACAAGTGATTTTAGCTTGTTTGTTTCTAAGATAGCTACCCATCGTAGTGGAACTAGAAGCTCTACATGGACACTAGATTTCCTGATAACAGGACTCAAAGGAAAAATCCAAAACAAATTTTGGAAATGAGTCTGCAGAAAAGTTTGACGAACAATCTGAGAAAACATCAGGGAATGAACATAGCAAGAGAGAGGAATCAATTAAAGACATAGCCCAATCCACAGGAAAGTCAGATCAACAAACTTCACTCATAAAAGAAGCTAAAACCTCAACTCCCCTTACACAGTGATAAAATCCACTTGTGGTTGATTTAGAAGAAGGATGGGACAATTTCAATAAGATACTCAACACGTGGGAATATATCACAGAGCCACCAACTAACCAACAAGAAACGACCACAAAAATTGTAACAGGAGGGGTTGTTAGCAGTCAAGAAACAAAACATATTCCCATTTCTCCCACATCTGAGATTGTATTGAGAATAGAGTAAATTCCTCCTCTAGATGTATTCTACAACCCTCAACACAAATTCATCGTTAAAAGACAAAGAAAGTAAAGAAAGTTGGATTCTATGCTCACTCCTGAGAATGAACCTCTAGATGTTCTTTGGAAAGACCCATCCACAAATCCATTAGCTAACCTCACTAGACTCTCGCAGGTCGTAGGCACATATGCTTCAGCAACCATTGATAAGGTAGCAGAGGTACAATCACTACACAAAAAAAAAGAAGAAAAAAAATTGTTATTAGAACAAAAGCTATAGCAGGCTAGTATCAACCAACAAGCAGAAATGCAATTGGCTAAACTTCAGCAAGAGTTTCAACAAATGTAGATAGCACATCAGATCAGTTTAGTAGGTAAAGAAGATGGTTACCGAGCATATTAGAACTGCATAAGGATGACCCAAAGATTGAAGAGTTTGTCACGGAAGCGCTTGGCCTCAATTCCCAACTTTTACACCAGAAAGATTTATTATGCCAAAAGATTTCACAGTGGAATTCTCATTGCGATATGAGTGATAAAATAACGAATCAAGTTGTGTAATTGTGACTTGAATATGGTACAATTCTTAAGAAAGTTTCAGACTTCTTAAATTGGCAAAAATTTGAGGATGGGAAAAGAGCATATATGCCCAAATTAGATGAATCATATAAAGAAATCTTATTTGCGAATTGGGATTCTAGGATCAGAGAAGCAGAACAGGAAATGGAGGATGTGGTAGCAGCAACAAACAGTTCCATCAAGTGTGTGAATGAGAATTTACACAATGCTAATTTGGTAGCAGAAACCACCCCTAGCTTTCTTCCAAATACAAAATAGCTTCAATAAGTATGGAAATAGGCAGTGGAGGAAAGGGCAGAGGCAATCAGACGAGTGACTAGGTTAAACTAGGAAGTGTATTAGAAATACCTAGTGAAACCACGGAGTCAATGGATGACCCTTAGGGGTCTGATTACTTCTGCTGAGAAATGGTGCCAACACTCACCAATGTTGTATTCACAGGACAACTAAAAGCTGAACTCGGCCAACCGACACTCCTTAAGCCTATGATGGATATTTGCGATCTCAAAGATCAAATGCAATATTATTCATAGACATATTTTTATTTTATTTTTGTTCATTTCCACTTAAAATGAGGCAGGTTGTTTAAACCTCCTCATCTATTTTTGTAATTTCTATTTTTAGTTTCATAGATTAGTATTTAAACCCCTCTCATGCATTTAGAGAGGCATCCAGAAATTTTATCAAAAACATTCTTTAGAACATGCACTTTTGTCCCTTTGAGGAGGTTTTGGCAAAGTTAATGGAATAGGAAGTATTTTCTACTTGAGTTGACCGTCTTCTACTGAAATTGCACTTTTGTACTCTTATTTGATGTTGAATGATTCAAAAGTGGATAAATATTGTTAAACCACATGAGTAGGACATATTACAAATGGTACTTCTATCTCTTAATGCTTTTTACTTCTGTATCAAGCAATAAATCATTTTAATTTATTTATGTATGAAAGTTTAAATTATTAGTTATCATTATTTCACTTTTGTATTGTTATCACTGAAAAGATTTCAAAGAAAAAGGGTAAGGTAAGGAAGAATTGGTCTTGGTCATTCTCATTGTTTTATTTAAGGAGTCTAAAACGTAGGATAGAGTCTTGTTCCCTTTGTTAAATATGGTCAACAATATTTCTTTACCCACCATTGGTCCCACATTTATTCAAAGTTTCATGTGTTAAGGTTGTTTCAAAAATTACACGCGCTATGAAATCAACTAGGAGTTTTCATAGCACAAACTCACAAAAATACACTATGTGCGCTACAAAACTGCTATAGCTGCATATTATAACTCAATTGACCAATTTTGAGTGACCAAGGGGAAATATTTTGGAAATGGAATTTCATAAAAGGATCATTTACAAATTTCAAACATCTGTCAAGGGTAAAACAAGCAAAGGAAAGATATATATGAACTCTAAGCTATTTGTTATAAAAATGATCACAGCTAGCATTGTTCATGCTATCTCAAACAGCTTTGAAAAGGTTTGTCTTCACACATGTATATGGGAAAGGTCTACAATACATGAAAAAATGGAATTCCAATACATTTTTGTGTAATCAAAGAAGGACAGCAGGGATAATTTATTTTGAATATCCTTGTGGAGACCAAAAGCAAAAAGGGAGGAACTTTGTCTCCTTGTTTTTACCAGTTAACTTCTAGAAGAATTTCAGAGCCGTTAAAAACTCATCTATGAAAATTGAAAGAGTTTTTCATTAATAAGATACTAAAGTACAAAATCCTCTTCCACTTTCTTCAAATCCATTATGATCTAGGAGAAATGAAGGACCAAAGTTGCGCTACGAAACTGTTGTAGGTGCAGTTTTTCACAAACATGTTTCTCCTGTTTTACACCTGTTTTTCGAAGACACATTCTGGGTGGTAGGGACGGTGTTTCAAAAAACCAAGAAATGTTTTTTTTAGCATGGATTTTTTCACAAAAGCCTCCTTCATTTTTTCCAAATATGATTTTTGTGAGAAGTTATGAACTCTGTCCCAAGACCTATTGTTCAGCCAAAACAGAGCAAGGAACAACCTCCTAGTTTCCAAGAACAGTAAAAGGATGAGTCATCAAGGGCGACCTGGAGGGTTATGAGCACTATCAAATTCTAATTCATGGAGTTATAGGTGTCATAGGGAGTGTTTAATTCCTATATAAGGTTGTTTTAATCATAATGAGGAGTTACATTCCTAGTTGTATTAGGTCTCTAGGACTGCTAGTTAGGTTTCATTTGCATTTAATAGTTAGTTCTAAGTATCAATAGGTGTCATAGTAGGATGAATTCGAATTCCCCTCATGCTTGAGGAGGAATCTAAGTTATGTAAAGAGTTATATATATAAGAATATGTAATGTACAAAGGGTTGGCAATTTTCAAAGAAAGAAGCACATTGTGCTATTGTATGTGACTGCATGTTTTCAAGTTAATACAAAAAGTTGCTTTCACTACTCAGGATTCATAAAGGGTTTCAATGTTTGATTTTCCTCATGGCTTCCTTCATATACTTACTTGCAGTGGTATAGACATATGTTACTTAGAATTTATTTGATGATGCTCTAACTTCCTTCATGCGTTTGTAGGTTGTGTTCCTTACATAATATCTCTGTTTTGCTTCTATGTTAAAACCCTCTATGCCCTGACTTCCATGTGAAATTGATCTTGTTGTTGTACTGAAACACACTTTGACTCCATAGCCCAATGGAAGCTTATTGATTGATATTTCAACCATTTATACATTTTTGTTCGAATTTTCCATAGAGTTAGCCATCTAATCTTCAAAGTTAAATCTTTAATCCAGTGAGAGAGCCCTCTCAGGTTGAGGAGGCTAAGCCTTAGCCAAAAGTAGGTTTGAAAGAGTTACACAAGGCCTTCCTAATCAGCAACCTATCAGGTCAAGGTTTTGTGATAACATGTATGATGATGATTTATTCTTTATGTTGAATATATGAATGACTCTTTATGCGATATATATCTCATATTGTTTCGGCTAACTTTTTATACGAAACGATCATTATTAAACGAATTCACTTATTATCATAATTGAATGATCTTTATTATCAATTATTTTTAGAAAACATTTTAGATTGCATATATAAATGTTACTCCCGGGATAGTTTTAAGTTAGATGTTTTCTTTGATTATGATAGATTGCATATGATAGTTAGAAGATAGATCAGTTTTAGAATAAGTATTTACCCCATAAAATCCAAAAAAGAAAACATCATCCCATTAGCACGAACACTACATATAGATTTGGAAACTGGTCCCATCATCACCAGTCAGAGCCACTATTCCAAATGGAAAAAGATTTGTCTTAAGGTTCAGACCGGGTGGTTATTCCCCTTATTGGAGTCCTGATTTTTCGAACCTTCAACATAGTCTTGAATGGATTAAATCAACAATTTTCATTCACTATTGGATTTTGACTAAGGGTGACAATAACATGGTCCTCTCCATATAATAATATTCAATAGCTAACACACACTATAGAGAAAAATCCATGTTTAGCATCAAAAGGACCTTCTATTTACTGGAAAGATAACTAGTGTGGATTGTATTCTTTATGAATTTCATATGTATTATGTCTCTTTCTAGTTTACTATCAATACCAACAAAGTTAATTTGTAATTATAGGAAAACTAACCATAAAATTTCAAAACTATCTATTAAAAAAAAAGAATATCAACTCAAGAACCTAGGAAAAATAAGGGAATGAAAATATAATAGTGGGAAGTGCTAGAATGGTGAAGCCCTAGTCAATATAGGATTTCTAAAATACTAAACCAATAATTTAAAGGAGTGAAACTAAGTTAGGACTATTTAACTAGGGATGTTTGATAAATACCTATTAACTCAGGGTTGAGCAAATTGAGGATGCCTGATAAACACCTAATGATCCCTACCCAGGAGACTATGGAAATTGACTCAAACCAATTCCAATGTAAGGGGGACATGATGAATGATGATTCTTGGATGAACTCACAAAGAACCCTACTCAAATAAATCTCTTCAAACCTTAAAAGGAAAGATACTAGCTAGAAAACCTAGGGCTAAAACAATGATGTGTTTTTCTATGTGGACCCAAGGATGGGGACAAACCCAAGGATGGTGGGCAGACCTACCCATCACTTTGTGCATGGTTTTGGGCATGATATTTTTTCCCATGGTATTGTGTAGATCTAGTCAAGGGAACTATAATTATGTTCTAATCCAGGGTTAATGGATTGGGGCTTATGAATGTTGTGGCATGTATATAATGTATTGTAACATTGAAAGGAGTATAATAAAAAATTAAATCTATTTTTCCTTGTTGTGGGTTCTAGGAGAAAAAACTTTGTGTATATTTTATGTTCTTGCATTGTATACTTTTTCGTTTTTTTAAGAATTATTTTTCAGGTAATTTTTGTATGGTTAAAACCTTCATTTGGTATCATAACAATTTTAGATTCAATGGGAGACTGTTGTGGCTGAGGGGTTTTTCTCGGGCGTGTGGTAAACTCTGTTACAATGGGAGATCTGCGAGATCAATTCTTGTGGTGAAATGAGATTGCAAACAATGGAATATAGAGATCGAGAAATTCAATGGGCAGAGTTTTGATTTATGGAAGCTCAAGATGGAGGATATGTTGGTAGATAAAGATAGTGGATCACAATGGATCTAAATACAAAACCAATGATAATTCTGATAGAAGATTGGACCAATTTTGTTATGAAACCAACTCACAAAAAGATAGAAACGATAGATCAATGACTTAGAAATCAACCTCTTCAAGGGGTCAACTTCTTTTACCTTACACAAATGAACGATTTTTGGATGATACAAATGAAAAAACCTCCTTTTGATATATATGAGTCTAAGGGGTCATGATATAACCAAATCCGACCTAACAACAATAATATAAGGGCACAAAAATAACAATAGTGGGCTTCTATGGGGCACAATAATAAGAATATGGGAACAATAGGGGCACAAAAATAACAATAAGGGATACAATGATAATAGTAATGTGGGAATCACTAGTATTATAAGGACCTAACAAATTTGGATCAAAAGGAAAAGAGCACAATATGGTTCTATGTCTCAGAATTGATATTACTGAATGTTTCAGAAGAAACTGTAGCAAAGGGTTTGTTGGACAAGTTAGGGGTTTTGTATCAATCTCTGTCCCTGGTGAATACAAGCTCTAATTAGGAAGTTTTTTTAAGAGCTACAATAGGAATATTTTTGGAATTTTAGGAAAAAGTAACCATTAGAATAAGGTATCTATAGAATGGGTATCTAAATGTAGTGTAATCCTTTAACATGAAGACTTGTGTATTAGTACTAACCTAGAAACTAGATATTTTTATAAACATGAATATTAATACAAACTATGTTCTCTGGTTTATCAATTCTCACGAGGTGTTTTACTATTCTGCAAATAACATTATGATCCTAGTTGTAGTAACATCATTCTTTTGGTTACACAAGAACATGCAACCAAGCCATGAAGGGCCCCCTGTGTCAAAGAAGCTTGTTGCATCTTTTCCTTGTTTTATCTAGATATATATTTTTGTCTCAAAAGAGTGATTAAGTGTTTTCAATTCATATTAAATTTATTTTTTATAGTGTTGTCAATTTGCTTGTAGTTTGAATTTCAAATTTTTAAATTGTTTTCAATTTGTTTGCAACTTGCTTTAAGTATAGTTAGGATTTATCATAGTTTGTTTACAATCTCATTTATTTATGATTTGAATATCAACGTGGTGCAATATATTCATATGAACCTTTTGATTGAATAGAGTTTTGATTCACCTTTGAATGAACATTAGGTTTGTAATTGATTAGAACAAGTCTTTACATGAATATGAGGGTTACAAATGTTTAGAACCACAACTTTGTTGAAGTAGCTACGTTGCATTTGTTTGCATACATTAGACCTTAATTTCATTTTCATTTTCAATAAATAGAATTATAAATAATACCTTGCATATGTATTCAATTGCAGTTCACAAGCTTGTCAACTCAGATTGATGATTTAAATGTAACAAGATTCTAGTACAATTGAGTTGACCCACAGTTTTGCACTAATGTTGTGGAAGTGTACATACAATTTGGTTTCTAATTTAGGCATAAAATTAGTTGCATAAGTAAACCAGGAATATGATGCATATATAGGGAATGATATTCTAAGGGTATATTTATTAGAGGTAGAATTACTTCAACACTTCATCCACCTTCAACACCAACTAGTTTAACACATGATACTCTAAAAGGCACATCATCAACTACTTCACATATCCGCACATTTAACACATATTTCCTTAAAATTGGAAAAACTATATTACAAAGGATTCAAAAACAAACACATTTCATTAAATTTGGAATTATTAATTGGATGTAGTTGTCTAGTGCGAAAAAACCCAAAAAACTATCAATTTTTTTAATATTCCAAAAAGCATCAAATTTCTGACGTAATTTTTGGATTCCCCTCATCGGATGTAAAAACACACCATCGGATATGGTTTCCCCCATCGCATTTTCAATGAATTTTAGTATGATGTCTCTTGTCAAATTTTCTACATATTTGTAGAATCGTCGATGCCCCATTAACAGATTGTTCGTGTTGGTTCTTGCACCTATTTTTTAGATATCCAACGCCCAATCATCAAAGAGGTGTCATTGAAATTATGTACTATTCAACGATTTTTCATCAGAAAACTCCCATGTATATCCAATGAATGTCCAATGAAATATTGTTGGCTTGAACATCAACTATCCATGCATATCCTGTCACATTGAATTTTAGATATTTTCAATGATCCAACATCAATTCCATCACATACCAACAATATGCAATCGGATATTCCACTGATTAATCATCTCCTATCTTCGAGTTATCCAATCATTATGGTGTCAAAAATTTGACTCACGATTCATCCCCTATCCATTAGTTAGTCGATGAGACACCTGTGTCATATATCTAATGGATGTGTTTACCCATCATATTGTTCGACTGAGTTTCACCAACATGCCTGAAAAACAAGGTTTGTCAAAGTGACGATAGAAATTTGTCTAAGAACTTACAAAAGGTTGTCATATTTTAGTGCACGATCGAGTAGTGTTGGTATATGAGGTAGTGTTCTTGTGCATTGAAATAATTTAGAGGTAGATACTTTTAAATTTCACACATTAGTTGAGGAATTTCTCTCTTCCATTACTTTATATCTTCTTTTTTGGATTTCTTTCAATGAAAACCATCTACAGTATGATGCAATAAAATAGCATGTTTCAATGAAATATAATATATTACATTACAAGGAAAATACATGTCATTAACAAGTTGAGAAAACACTCTGCATATAAATCATTACTTACCCCATGTGTTTTCTAAGATGCATATAAATTGTTTGGCATTGTTGTCAAAGTCGTCTGGGAGAGATAGAGGTAGGACATATTGTAACAATAGAAATGAATCATTATTGTTTTAATCCAAAGTAGAGAAAAAAACTATAAAGGTGTACACCAATATAGAAATATATATACTAAAATAATTACCTTAATGAAGGTATACCAATCATATGTTTTTACCCCACCAAATTCACCATTTTGTGTTAAGATATTATTTATGTTTGAAGAAAAACCTATGGAAAGTAAATTTCTTAATCGACCTCTTTTACACCATCACTTTGTTTTCCTGTTAATAACAATGGAAGGCTATTTTTCTCTCCATCGTTATTTTATCAGATCCCACTTTTCTTTGCATATTGGCTCCACGAATGCCATTATAAATTTTTATCTTTTTTTTTTTTATTTATCCCTCCTACCATCTGTGATTCACCATAGCATTTCTATCACATTCTTCCCAGTATTCGTTGTATCAAACAAATGAGTTATTTTTAGGTACTCATAGTAGGGAAACCTCATGAATTAAGTGGGATCACTTTTCATTCCTCGTGGAAGACCATTATTAATACCTTCATGACCTTAATGAATCATAGATGAAAGCACAAAAATATTATCAAATATGGTAAAATAAATTATATTAAAATAAAAATTCAAAAAATTACATTTATGATATGTAAACAAATTGAGTAATTTTATGATTTCTTTTATATTCCAACTTATATAGGTGAGGTTTCATTCTTCATGGTTTTAAGCGAGCCTCTTTTTTCCCATTGAAAAGATGTTTTTTAGTAGTATTATACCTATGGTTATTAGAGAGGAAGTGCATATACTCATGGAACACTTTCTTTCCTAAACTTTTTAAAAGACAAGATTTCATCTTAGGACCACAAACTAGACATGCAAATTTACTCTTTGTTTTAAATCCTACAAAAGATGGATTAATGTCAATTTTATGAAGGGGGTATTAAAAACGCATGCATGATATCTTCAAATAATTATATACTATTAAAGTGCAAAAAATGTGTTACTCCTGGGGAATCATGAATTGTCCATACAAGTATTCCATGGAATTGAAATTTCCTCTTCCTTCTTGGTTTATAAACATCATAGATAGTGATGTCGACCCATAACTTTAGTAACTCATCGATAAGAGGTTTGATATATACATTCATATATTTAACTTGGTACTTACCTAATTGTTTGAAATTACACATAATATTTACTATGATATGTATATAAGTAAATAAATAAATACCAAATATTATGTAACAAACAAAACAAATGAAAATATTACATTCTAAAAATTAATGTAAACAAATATATAAAACAATCATTGTCAACATTATGTGCTTCCTCTT
Source organism: Pinus taeda (assembly GCA_000404065.3). Classification (NCBI taxonomy): domain Eukaryota; kingdom Viridiplantae; phylum Streptophyta; class Pinopsida; order Pinales; family Pinaceae; genus Pinus; species Pinus taeda. The sequence continues at coordinate 168,466 of APFE030668032.1, read as the reverse complement.
TATTTACATCCAAGTAAGGTTATTGTTGATAACAAAATTTTCCACATTGAGTAAATAGACATGAGATCTTCAAATGGATTAACACTTCCAACTATCAATGAAAGCATAAGATTACAAGGTTCATCTTTAAAACATGACTTGTTTTCCTAAATTTCCCTAAATGCATGACCATTTGATGGCATTTGAAGAAAATGGTATTCACTTCTCTTTCATGCATGGTAATCCATAAATTGTGCTATGATTTCACAACTAAACAATCATTTTAAATGTGTAAATATGGGAATATGACGAAGAATTTTTTGAGGCACATTTTTTTTTATTAGATCTGTTTGATATCTACTACTCTAACATTGCAAGAATTGTGTTTTTGATGCATGTAGTCCATTATATATAATATGATAATTAGGACATACATCTATAGATTTATACTCCGTCCCAATTTCTTTCAAATTCGATTATAAATTTCATTATGTACGAGGTAAAATATTTGATGATGTTAATAGAAATTCACCTAACAATCGACGACATGTAAACACTTAAAAAATCACTAATTATTGTAAAGGATTTTTTTTCGTAAATATTGCATTCTCATTTTACACATTAATTAACACATAAAAAAAGGGAAAATGTCAACCTTTATGGATAGCATGTGATCAAACATATTACATGCCTTAGGTTCTATATCATGCAAGTGTTTAGCAAAACCATTTGAAACCTTTGGGTTGATGAGGGCTGACTCTTACTTCGTATAATTGTCATCCCTCTCCTAAATTTCTAGGTTCTTATATATGGATCAAATATTCATTGCTCTAGTTGTTCCTTTCACGTGGTCAATAGAATATATTATTGGGTTAACAGGTTCAACTAGGCGTTATACTAGTCACCATGGCATTGATTATCCAAGCTCCCACACTTGTGAAAAATCCTGGTTAAGCTAAGTTCACCAACAATAATGTAGCAAAGGGAAGATTTTATCTTGATCCTTCATAAATTGGTGTCATTTCCTTTTATAATTGAGGTACAACAAAAATAACATCATTATCCTCATCTTTATCATTGATCGGTTGAGCAAACGAGCCTTGGATCAATTCGTTTGTCCAATCATCTTGAACCATGTTATTATTATTATTATCTTCTTCCATAGGATGATTAAATTGATATTCAATATTCACTCCATGTTTCTCAGCTTGTACAACATCATTTCTACTACCACTTGGTGCATTCAGACACTTATCGGGGCAACTTGACTTTATAATATCAAACAGTCATGCAAAATTATTTTTCATAACAATATAAAATTTTACAAATATGATTAATATAAAAACAATATATAATGAATATATAGCTTACGAAGGGACGACATTCCTTCAACCCTAGTTCAATGTGCCCATGTCTCCTATAATGTCTTTTAATTATTTCTTTAACAAAATTTCCATGCATAAGCTCCCACATTTAGTGCAAGGAAAATAACATCTCCCATTACCCCCTTGATTTTTTTTCCTACTAATATATTTTTACATTCTTCCCCACAAAAAAATAAAATTTGACGATTATGTTATAAAATTGAACGATGTACTAGATATATTATATTTTTATAAATGATATATATATATATATATATACTATATATATATATATATATTATATATATATATATATAAATATATATATATTATATATATATAATATATATATATATATATATATATATATAATGCACTCAACAAAAAGACCTCATAACCTTTGAGAACTATTATAGTTAAAGAAAAAATGTTGCACAACATCTCTCAAATGAAACATATTTATAAATTTATGTATTGTTGTAATTTTGATGTTTGTTGACCAAGTCAAGGTTCACTAGTCAAAAAGTGGCCGACCATTTGAATAACTCAATGGATAGAAGGTCCCTCATCGTAACTTCCTTTTCTTCATTCTTGTGATGAACCAGGAAACAGTTGCAAGACCAACAACATCAATCTAGTTCGTCATAAGACAGACGAACGCAGGAAAATTAGACAAAAAAAATGACATTATTCTTTTAATTGATGACAATATAGCTGATTTTAGTTGTACCATCATACTATTTCGTTTAAATCAATTTCTAAATATAATGGTGACCAATATTGACTGTAAACTTGTTCTCTCACCTTAGTATGGCATTAATATTTATCCCTAGTCTAGTTGGACCTCCTCTAAGGCCTTAGGGTTCTTCAGGAGATACTATTTAGGAAACTTAAATTGAAGTAGCATGTCCGTCTCCCCATTCCATACTTAACATCTTCCATTTCACATCATTCTGTTTATATAACCTCCATCCATCAAGTTAACCATCATTGTTTCATTAGGATTCGGCACACACATATCCACATCCTTGAGTCAGGTCGGAAAATTTTCCTAGAGGTTGATGCAACTAAAAAAAATGAAAAAGCATAATATTCCCACAAAAAAAAAGTTAAAATGCAAAATATGGCTAGGAAAAAAGTTAATGTGTGGACAAAAGTCTAGCATGCACTCTACCCTCTCATTAGGCATCACCCACTCCTTGAGCACTTGATACTCTATCTCATCATAATGAACCCTTGCATGTACCAACACTAATTAGAGAGAAAATGACCAATCCTAAGGGTTAAAATAAATGTTATTTCATAAATACAAAATTTTGATGCTTGAGTTATGCACCATTAAAAACATTATAAAAAAAGAATTAAAATGTTTGCTAGAGGGGTGGAAAAAGAAAGCTAATATGTTGAAATAAGAGACTGCAATCAAATTCCACTTTGTACAACTCTTTTATGGATATAACTATTGCATTGAATTCCTCTTTTCGAGAGGACCAAAATAGACCTAAATATCACTCAAATCGGATAAGGGAAAGTGTACTTATGAATAAAATCCCACATGTGCATATTTGATAAGGTTGGCCGTAAAGTAAATTGGACACCCTTGGAAGGTTATAAATAAAAGTGACCCCCACCTCATTTGGACAACATCATGAAACATTCTTCTATTCTCTTTCTTTCTTTTTGGCTCGCACTGGTCTGATACAAGTCCATGGAGGAATGGGTTCACTCATATATGAAATTGCAAGGTATGAAGCTCACATATTGATTTTAAGGTTTTGGACCTAATTCGCAGGCATGACACAGGAAGAAATCGACCACAGTGAATCATTACCAGGCTCATTCATGTGACCAAATCATCTCAATCACACACACATCTCGTCTTCTATGCAAGCGACATCTAGGGTTTCAAAATCTCAGTTGAAAACTGTAGTCTCTCACGTGTAGGCTCCAGAGAGCGACTGGAAGCTTCCCAATCACATGCATGACTCCTCCTCCATGCGACCGAGACCTAAATAATGAAATACCATTTTTCCAAATATTTCGCTTAGTGGTTGCAGTGTTCAGTAGTTGACATCAAACAAGGACAGTTCATTACAAGCTTCAGAATCATAATTTTGTGTATAAGCATTGTTGGGTTCATTTCATGGATGTTGTAGTTGCTTTTGTTGGATAGTTGCATAAATGAAGATATGGATAATTTTACTCTCTTTTTCTAAATCATTCAATGGAAATCTAATAAGAACAATAATTTGAAAGGTTTTTCACCATAGTGGGATTTTCTCTTGTCTCTAACCAATCCTGGTGTCTCTATGTATGATTGTTTTTCTTCTATTGTTCATTTATGTTCCACTGTATTGATGATGATGATGTTTTTCTTTCTATATAATTTCATATGTTGTTGAATAATGATGTAAATATGAATAATGTTATAATCATATGGGGTGAATGTAATGTGTTAATGAATAAATGCAATTATCAAAGCAAAGAACAATATATCCCCAAGAAAACTTAACATGGTATCAGATCTAGGCTGAAAAAAAGTCATGGAGATCACCCCTATGATGACACCATTGTTGGATGCAAGAGAGGAAAGTGGATACCTAAAATAATTCTAGGATTTGAAGAATACCTTACGCAATTTGTGTATTAGGGTTTGATGGATATTATGAAGATAGGGTTTGGGAGAAACCCTGGTTTATGGAAAAATATTTGAGATATGAAATATAGAAACCTTACCATATTCAATGTGAATATGCTCAAGCACTTGTGTCAAAATTGATGAAACCCTAGATGGGCTTGTCTCTATTAAGCCTTGTTGTTGATATAGTTGGTTGAAATATTTAAGGCATCATTGTTATATGAACAATGGACATTGATGGCTCTTGAAGCCTGGTTCAAGAGGGAGATGATCACCTCTCATTGAAGATATATAATTTTTTTATTTATGATGCTTCTTTATGTCTTTACATTTGTTTAGAATTATGGATATAATTATTGTTTTGATCATTATGTATGCTTCATGCATGTATACTTAATTATTTGGATGTTTCTAACCTCCTTATGAGTTGTGATAAGTGGATCCTTCTTGAGGATCATGGCTAGTGCAGGAAGAGAATAACTAGAAAATGAGGCACCTGATAAAAAGGACTTTGTCTTGGGTCTGCCAAGAATGCAGCGAGGTTTCGACTCAGTGATGGTGGTGGTAGACCGGTTTTCGAAAATGGCACATTTCATCCCTTGTATGAAAACTAGTGATGCCACTCACGTAGCTCACTTGTTTTTCACTGAGATTTTCAGATTGCACAGCCTACCTAGATCTATTGTTTCTGACAAGGACGTGAAATTTACAGGACACTTTTAGCACACCCTGTGGAAGAAATTGGATACACAATTAAATTTCAACTCCGCATATCACCGATAGACTAACGGGCAAATGAAAGTGGTGAACAGGAGTTTGGGAAACCTGCTACAGAGCCTGACTAGAGAACATTCACAGTTGTGGGATTGTGCACTTGCTCAGGCGGAATTCACTTTTAACGATTCACCAAACCGCAGCACAGGGCACAGTCCATTTCAGATTTTGTATGGCATGCACCCTCGTGGAGTACATGACTTGTGAGATCTGAGTAAATTGGAAAGAAGAAGTGTTGATGGGGAAGATTTCGCCAAAGCAATGAATGATCTACACGAGCAGGTAAAATCAAATTTGTAGGATAGCAATCAAATATATAAACAACAGGAAGATTTAAAGTGGCTGGAAGTGCAGTTTAATGTGGGGGATGAAGTCCTTTCACACTTACGCAAAGAACGGTTTCCTAAGGGCGCATATAATAAGCTAAAATTTAAGAAGATTGGCTCCTGTAAAATTCTATGTAAGTTCTCAACCAATGCTTATTAATTACAGTTGCCACCAAGTATAGGCATATTGCCTATTCTCAATGTGGCAGATCCATTCCCATATACTGTCATTCCTTAAGATGACAGTGTGGTATAGCCAGAACACAGCACCCAGGTTAAGCGCGGTCCTTGGATGAGGCAAATTCCTTCGACTCAACCCCATGAGATCGAGAAGATTCTCGACACATAGGTGGCCAAGAAAACTTGTAGAAAGGAGTATCTGCGGTACCTTGTCAAGTGGAAGAACTATCCAAGTGATGACAGTTCGTGGCTTGACGCGGCACAAATACAACAAGCAGGTTATTCTATGGAGGAGCTCATGGAACAGAGCCATGAATTTTTATTACCCCGGGAGCCTGATGCAGGAGCATCTAGCCGAAGGGGATCTTCATGATAGAGGGTCATTTGCTCTCTGTGAGGATTGAGGGAAAAATTCAAGTGGAAACTTTATTTTTCATTTTTTTATTTTAATTTCTTAGTGATGTAGAATTTAGGAAGGTAAAGGTAGAGTTAAAAGAACTATTGTAGTTAACTGTTTTTTATTATTATTATGTTATCTTTTACAAATTACAGTGTAGGAAAACAAACAGTTTTAGAAACTGAGAAAGCCATCAAATGTAACTAATAGTAGTGAAGAGAAAACTATTTTTCAAAATCATTCAAAAGACAACAAAATGTATTGTAATGGGTTTGATTTTGGGGAAAAAGAAAGTAATAGCAATCTTTGAACACATAGAAGTTTACATTTGAATTCCCATAGCAGTCCATTCATAGTCCTTTAATATGTGTTACCTAATACAATGAAAGAAAGTATTTTTTTGTTCTACAAAGCATATACATTTCTCTATCTACATGAATTTAATAGGCCTATAGACAGCCAAACTTCTCAAGTGTCAAAGCAGGAGAACCTACAAAAGCCTAGACAAACATTGGAGTTCTAGACAAATCAAAGCAAATAGAGTGAAAGGAAGCCTTAACCATACATAGTTCCAGATAGTGAAATAGAACAAAATAACATAGGTATATCCTGAGCAACAAAGTTTTTTTTTATTTACAACGAGGAACAATATAATCTCTGTCAATATAAATTACAGTCCATACTGAATTTAAACATTGTCCAAGTTCAACAAAGTTCACAATGGAAAATAGGTTGAGAAACCCTAACATATAAACCCTACAACTGCAAATATAAACTAAGATAGAGCAAGACCAGAGGTCTATAGAAAGACTATGCAGAAGTAAAGGCAGAGATCTCTAAGCCTAAAACCTAAGCAGGCCATCATTTAAGCCAACGACAATAGAAACAACTAAATAGACAGAGTTATCAAGGAGCAACCCTACCAGGTCTTACCAGCATGCATAATAGTGGAAACCAGGGTCTCCAGAGCCGATTCTACCTGCAAGCATTCACCAAAACAGAGTATGAGAACCACGGTAAAATAGACTAAAGGAATGGAATGACAGAGAGTCTCGGGATTCGAAACTTACCAGAGAGGAGATGGTGTTTCGAGGTCACAGCCACCTTAGGGTTCTCCACTCATAAGGAGTAGTTGTGTCAGTTAACGAAGGAAAAAGTAAAGGTTAGTGACAGCTTGGAGCAAAAAATCACCTTGTTTTTAGTGGACAAAGCCAATGCCACGAACCCCCAAGACCACAACCTGCAAACAAAGCCGAGCAACATAAATTGATAAATCTCGAGAGTAACTAAGTGGAAGAAACCAAGAAGAAGGCACCCATTGACAGTTAGTGAAAACGACTTGCAGAGAACGTATACAGAGGAGCTAAAAGCCTCCACGACAAGCAAACTTTCCATGGAGTGACAGACCTCACCAAATGTGAACACAGAGGATTAAACAAGCACTGAACAGTGGGCATACTTACCAACTGGCGAAGCAGAGAACGTAACAAGACTAGGGCCGAAAAATAACATCAGTAGCAACAAATTCATACAGAGAAACCAGCACTAGAGAACAAATAGTATAAACCCTCGAGCTGCCAGAGAAATGACGAATGAATGACCAAGTGAGTAGGGTTTGAGAGCATTAACCAAGGCGAAGGGTGTTTTACGAGGCAGGGGCACATGTCCATCATCCATCAGCGCAAGTACAAACAATAAAAGCCATAACCAAAATATCTATGCGAATTATTGTAATCACTAGTTGATTAAACATAATCACACAATTAATAATTACCGAAATAATATTATTAATCATCATCCATTTTATATAGTTGTTAAGGGTAAAGAGGGGGATGGACCCATCACCTGATTATGAGGTAGGTGTTCTACCACATGACCATTGAGGGTCATTGTTGGTAATATCGATAGGCAATAGGATGGGTTGAGTATTAGCTCCCATATATAAATTATTTCTCGATATGGGTTCGTAGATGTTTAGCTCCCCTGTGAGTTGAGATGTGCTCCTCGGTGTGGTTCTAGGTTGAGATATGCTCCCTAATGATATTCTCTCTGATGATAACATGGGTCATAAATTTAGCTCCCTGCTAATGTTTCCGAGGTGGTAGCATTGGGTTACCCATTGGAAGAGATTTTTGTTGGTAGCAAAGGATCCTTGATGGATAGAGGGTGGTAGAGTGAGCTCCTCTCCGATGTCAAATTCTTCTTCTTTTAGATTTGAGAAAATTCAACATATGACTAGGGACAATCAAGATATAAATAGGAATAAGAAAGAGATGAATCTAGATGAACAATGATGATATGAGATAATGATATACTTGATATTGGATATGATTTGATGACAGGATACACGTGACATGATGCCACGGGGCTTCACTGACAAAGAAATACCATATCACGTGCGTTCATATTGGGCAATAAAAAAAGAGGAAAAAAATGAAATAATATATTGAGCATATAATATGGGAGTAAAGGGTTTTTATATGTTGTATATAAATATGTGTATTATTAAGGATTATTTATACAATACATTGGCCACGTAGAGGAAAACAATTAGTGGGAGTATTGTGGGAGTATCTAGAGTGGGAGGGAGAAAGAAAAACTATTATAATTTTAGGTCCATATGAGCCTAATATTCAAACCTATGGCCCTAGTATTTACATGCAAATCATGGTAAATTTCTACTGTTACCATGAAATGACTCAGGATGTTTGAGAGTGGTTTTGACCTCATTACGTTTTATATCAAGAAACTAGAATTTTAGGTCTCACTCAAAATTCATCAGACTTATTATTTTTTTCAAGATATCAGGATTGGGACAATTGCAATGTTTCCATTGGATTTTGTCCTAAAATAGGGTAAGGAACTCATATTTAACCATAATAACCAAGCCTTGTATGTACGTTGATGTTAGTGACATTGGTTGTCAAACTCCTCTACCATGACCCCACTAAAAATGTACCCGTCACTCAAACAAGATATTGACTTCATATGTTACGTTTTTTCTATATTATGTTAATGCTTAGAGGGTGATATTAATGAAAAATATCCCAAAATAGGCAATGAATTTGATGATATGTAGGTATTTGTTGTAGCATGGTTTTTTTGGATGCTAGAGGCCATTAAGAGCCTACTTGTTGATGTATTTTCAGTTCAGAGATGGATTGCACTCAATGATATTTTGGTTATGTGCATCCTTACATGCCATATAAATGAGAAATTTTAATTTGTGGACCTGCGGTTGATGAAGAATAAAAATACTAGACGAATGATGTGATATGTCTTAATACATGTTTTTCTGTTTTTTATCACAAATTCGTCATTCTATGTGCTTTTTTTGACATATATGCATCAAAATATATAAAAATATATATGATGTGAAATCCACTCCTAAAATTTCTCCCAACTTTGGATATTTTAAAAATGCCACTCCTCACTCTTCCTTCCACTCCCACTTCCTGCTTTTACTCTCACTCCCAAGAAACCTTGCTCTAGAAAAAACATGCATCACATTACTAATACCTATATGGTCCATGTCTATTGTGTCTGTTAAGTTTTTTACCTATTTCTCAGCTAGTGATCCTCCCAATGATGGTGCAGTAGAGAAGAAAACAGATATGGTACCTTCACCCATTCCTTACATTAGTAATGAGCAGTTTGAATGAAAGTGAAGGAGACAGTGATACTAACTATTGCTTGGTAGAAGGGACATGCATGCCACAGGAGATAATGAAATAGAATATTTTTTGGAAGAGGGTGCATCCATGTTAATGGCATGCATGCCACATGGGATAGTGAATTAAACTATTTTTTGGAAGAGGGTGCATACATGCTAAGGGTGTTGATCAGTGGTTGTCATTGATGTCAATCCGAGCAGCAACATGGGCTACACCAATATTGCAAGGGAAATTTGACTTGATAAATCATATTATTTTGTGTCAAAGATATTCTCGATGGATTCTACTCATTAAGATGTTTCCTTTGATATATGGTACGCCTCCCAGGTATTCACAGTTTGAGAGTTATTTGTGTTTGAACTTAGTAACCCCAGATAGTGGGCTAAAACCATATGGGGTTGTGGCATGGCAGTCATAATTGGTTGTGGTCATTGAATATTCCATAATTAATAATGTCTATTTTGCTCCTAAAATCCCTCTGACATTCACTTGTTGAGGGCACTCTGAACTCAAGATATTCATATAAATAAAGACCCTCATATTCTCCTCTAGTAGTGATTTTGTGGCTTCAAATAGGTCATCGTGGAATTTTCTCTATATATTTCTGTCTTCAAAGCTTCAGAAGCTAAAAATAAACCCCAATTGATCCTAAACCTTGATAAACACCATGACCAAATTCTAGATCTTGGTTCGCCATATTTTCGGAGATATGATTTGAGGATGTTAGGGTTTTTGAAGGCTCCTGAATTCCATGTCAAACAGGTGGCATTGGGAAAATTGTCATAACTTTCTCTCTAAGCATTGGATTCAAATGTCATTAATATTAATAGAAATAGAATGTATTGTATTTTGTTGAGTATAATTTCCAGGGCCGAAGGTCACAATAGTGGCACATGGCACTTCTTACAAGTTTGCTCTACTGAACCAGTCTATAATCAAGTCATCTTGGGAGATTGGGCATAACTCTTACTTGCAGAATCCAATCTTGATTAGACTTGTGGGGTTGGAAAGAGGACTCAGAGGGATATCACAGAAGAAATTATAGACCCTAGTGATTTGAAATTACATAGATAAAATAGATTCAATATCAAGCTCCTAGAAGGCAAGAAAAAACATGCACGCAATGATCACTGTAGTAAGGATCACACATCAACAGTCAAGGGTAAGTCCCCTACAACAAGGTATGCATGATTAGTTTTTACATTTTAATTTTGAATATCATCTCTAACATATGTTTTTGCAGGACAACGTAAGTATATACAGGGTCTCAGTTATATCTCTATGTCTTTATATGTCACAGTTAATTTTGATACTACATTGCGGATGTCCTATTCTTGATACTACACATTTGATGTTATACCAAGTCTACTAAATCTATATGATGTTGTAAGTATATGTTACTTGTCTTGTCATAGTTTATAGAATGGTCTTTGTTGTTGTACTTAGAACTTGGTTCATCACAAGTCTAGTGTCTGTCATCAGTTTTGACTACTGAAGAAACTAGGACGTTGGGGCGTCCTTCCAATGGGAGCTAGAGAATAATGTTTTTCTAGAATTTAGGAAGTTGTTGCTTTCATTTTAGTTGGGGCTGAAGATTAAAGAATTTATTAGAAAACTGTTTGGTGTTTTTTGACCCAGAGGGGGTTTTCCACCTAAATTTTTTGTGTCTATTGCATTCTTTTATTTATTGTCATTACTACATAAACATTAATGAATAATTGAATGCTAACAACTGCTTTCAAAATATTTAAAATGGATAATTGCTATGTATTACTAAACCACCCCCCCCCCCTAGTATTTCCAACAATTGGTATCAGAGCTTGGTTCCTTCAATAGCAGTCTAACAACTGGAAGGAGATCATGGAGTATACTAAGAATAGGGTTCCTTTGTTCAATGGAAATAACTATGCACTTTGGAGTGGAAGAATGCAAGTTCATTTGCTAGTGCAAGGATACGAAGTATGGGAAATCATTGACAAAGGCTTCACACCGACCCAAATGAACAAGGTAAGAAAAATATGGTATATGATGCAAAGTCTAAAGATCTCATTATCAATGGGCTTATCAAATATGTTTATCTTAAGGAATTGAGTTGTAAAATTGCTAAAGAGGTATGGGGCAAGCATGAAAATATATATGCAGTTGACTCAAAGGTGAAAGAAGTAAGGCTTCAAATTTTCAAGGAAAAATTTGAGCAACTCAAAATGAGGGAAGATGAAGATATTGTTGCATACTTTCAGCGTGTTGATGAAACAACAAATACATTGGAAGGTTTGCGAGAACCTATTGAAACAAAACTATTATCCGAGAGATCCTCGGATCCTTGCCAACGAGATTTAACCCTAAGGTATCTATATTGGAAGATAGATCACATCTAACCAATATCAGCATAGATGAATTGCATGGAATTATTACGGCATACGAAATGAGGATTGAAGACGAGGATGTCACTTCTCACTTAGAAACAACATCTTCCGCACCCAAAAAGAATAGCAAGGACAAGCAAACTCTAGAAGGAAAAAATTGCAATTGTAAGGATGAGGAAAAGGAAGAATATGAAGAATAATTCTCAGATAAATAATTTGCCTACATCAGGGGAAAATGAGAATAGGTACGGGAAAATTCAAAGGTAAACTTCCATTAATATATTTTGATTGTGGTGAGGTTGGGAATTTTGCAACCAAATGTCCTCACAAAAATGAGGGTGTTACGAAAGGGAGAAAAGTCCTAAGAAGTTCAACAAGAAAGGAATGGAAGAAATGGTTTAAGAAAAATTTCTTCTCCAAAGAAGATAGCTCCTCATCTGAAGAAGACAGTGATAACAAAGAAGAATTCAATGAAAGAGTATTATTTGTGGCCAAGCCCAATAGACAAGAGGCACCTGATGAAGAAGAAGAAATGGCTGAAGTCAAATTTCAAAACAAAGTAATGAGGGTTATCAAAGAGCTCAAGGCGAAAAGGAAGCATGTTGACACTCTTGAAAATTAATTGAAGACAGAAAGGGAACAAGTCCTCAATCTTAAAAACAAGGTTGAAGAATACAAACAAATTGAAGAATCACTCAGAAAAGAAGTAAAGGAAAGCAACAAGGAGAAATAAGCATTGGAAGTTGAAATAGTTTCTCTGCGAAAGGAAGTAAAAAGTGCAAAAACTCTTCAACACTACACCAACAGTTCAAAGGCTTTAGACGAAATCAGCAGCAACCAACGATCATACAGTGACAATATTGGTCTTGGTTACAAAGAAAAATCCAAAAATGATTCAAGTCCTTCTATGACAACTAAAGAAGGTGGATATGCAAAAGGAGTAGATCCTCTAGCTAGATCAAGAGATCAAGACTCACAGGAAGAACCTTGGAAGAAAATTCCTCGAAGAAGATTTCCTCCCAGGTACCAACCTATATTTCATGGTCATTGTTATTCATGTGGAAGGTTTGGACATAGAGTTGCATAATTTCACATGTATGCTTGGAATGAATATAGTTCTAGAAGATCCTTCAGAAACATATATTCCAGAACTCAACATAATATCAATAAATTATATCACTCGAGAGATGATTTCGAATGTTACAAATGTAACACTTTTGGACATATGTCTAGGGATTATGAAGTTCCAGATAGGTACAACTATTATCAGCAAAACCCTAGAAGTAAATTTGATGGATCACGAGATAGACACCAAATGGAATCTTATATGAATAACATTGAATGCTTCAAGTGTCATAAATATGGGAACATGGCTCGATATTGCATGAATAAGAAGGTTTGGAAAAGGAAACAAGTAAAGGAAGACCAAATAGATAACAAGGTTTCAGCAATTCTGCTTTCAGGATTTGTAAAAGCAAAAGGTCATGAGGAATTAGTAGTTTCTTCAGATAATGACTCAAGTCAAGATGGTTCGTCATTATGGCACAAGTCTACAATTGACTGGAAGGTAGCTTGAACAAGATGGCAGTTTCATTACAAGTTCAGGGGGAGAAAAACAATTGAAGGATTATAGGTTACTAGGAACAATGCAAGACTAGTAAGCAAAGGATATGCACAAGTTGAAGGAATCGATTTTGAAGAAAAAATTTCTCATGTTGCCAAAATGGAAACTATCAAGATGTTTCTCACTTATGCTTGTTCGAGAAAAATCAAGGTCTACCAAATGGATGTTAAGTCAACTTTTTTAAATGGTGAATTGAAGGAATAAGTTTACATTGAACAACCCAAAGGTTTTCTACTCTCTGACAAAGAAGACTATGTCTGCATATTAAATAAAGCTCTATATGGTCTCAAGGAATGCTCAAGAAATTCTAGATGGAAGATTGAAAGTCAGTCTTACTCCCATGGTAACAGGTTGCAAGTTACGCTTAGAATACTCATCAAAGGATGTGGACCAAAGGTTGTAGCAATCCATGATTGGTAGTCTCCTATATGTGACAACCTCTTGGCCAGAGGTGATGTAGGTAGTTGGACAAGTAGCACGATTCAAGTAGCACAAAAAGAATCTCATATCATTTCCGTCAAAAGCGTTCTTTGATATCTTAAGGGCATAATGGAATATGGTCTCTGGTATCCCAAAGGAAATGATCTGGTCATCCAAGCTTCTATAAATGTAGATTAGGTAGGAAGTGTTGATGATCATAAGAGTACCAGTGGAGCAATGTTCTACATAGGTGGTTTCCTTGTCTCATGGTTAAGTAAAAAGAAGTGTTCAATCTTGTTATCCATAGTGGAAGCAGAATACATTACGATATCAACTTGTTTTACTCAATCTCTCCAGATAAAGAAAACCCTGCAAGACATTCAAGTTAAGTTTGATGAGACTATTCCCATATTCTGTGATAGCACCAGTTCCATCAATATCTCCAAATATCCTATGATGCATTCCAAAAAAAGCACATTCCGATCAAATATCATTTCGTTAGAGAGCATGTCACCGAAAAGAATATCAAGCTTGAATATGTTGGCACAAAGGAACAAATTACTGACATCTTTACCAAACCATTACCTCGTGAAGAATTTGAGTATCTTCGCCAAAATCTTGGGATTCTCCCAAGTTCTCATTAGAATCTTTCTCTTATCTGACTAAGTAGAAAGGGGGAGTGGAGGTGTGTATAGTTATGCAGGATGACAGTTTGTCAGGGGGAGTTACCCTTTTCCATTGATGACAAATGGAGAGAGAAGGCAGTAGGAAGAGGTGTCATGATCGCCTGGGGGATTAATTGTGTTGCCATCAATGCCAAAGGGGGAGATTTTTTATCAGTGGTTTTCATTGATATCAACCCAAGCAGCACTAGGGGTTACCTTAATCTTGCAAGGGGATTTTGACTTGACAAATCATATTATTTTGTGTTAAATATATTCTTGATCGATTCTACTCATCGAGATGTTTTTGTTGATATATGGTACACCTCCTAGTTCTTCATGGTTTGAGAGTTATTTGTGTTTGAAGTTCGTAACCCCAGTTAGTGGGCTAAAACCCTATGGGGTTGTGGCATGGCACTCATAATTGGTTGTCATCATTGAATAGTCAAAATTAATAATATTTTTTTTCTCCTAAAATCCCTCCAATGTTCACTTGTTCAGGACCCTCTCAACTCAAGGCATTCATATAAATAATGACCCTCATATTCTCCTCTAGTAGGGATTTTGTGGCTTCAAACAGGTCATTTTGGAATTTTCATTATAAATTTCGTTTTGTAATGCTTCAGAAGCTGAAATGAAAACCCATTTGAGCCGAAGTCATGTTGAACCCTGTAACTAAATTTTAGATCTTGGTTCGCTATTTTTTCAGAGATATGATCTGAGGAATATAGGGAATTTGTAGGCTCCCGAATTCTATGTCAAACAAGTGACGTTGGAAGAATCATCATAACTTTCTCTCTGATCATTGGATTCACATTTTATAAATAGTCACATAAATAAGACATAATTTAGTTTTTTGAGTAGCATGTTCAGGGCGGAAGGTCACAACAGTGACACGTGGCACTTCGTACAAGCTTTCTCTACTGAACCATTCTATAATCAAGTCATCATGGGGGATTGGGAATAACTCTTTCTTGAAGAATCCAATATTGATTCAACCTATGGGTTTGGAAAGAGGACTTAGAGGGCTATCAGAGGAAGAAATTTTAGACCCTGGAATTTGAAATTACATAGATACAAAATATTCAATATCAAGCTCCTAGAAGGAAAGAAAAAGCAAGCATTCAAGGATCACTACAGTAAGGACCACACATCAATAGTAAAGGGTAAGTCTCCTATAGAAATTTATGTATGATTAGTGTTTACATTTGAATTTTGAGTATCATCTTTGACATATGTTTTTGTAGGACTACGTAAGTATATACAGGATCTCGGTTATATCTCTATGTCTCGATATGTCACTGTTAGTTTTGATACCATATTTTGGATGTCCTATTATTAATACTATAGATGTTATACCAAGTCTCCTAAATCTAAATGATGTTGTAAGTTCATGTTACTTGTCTTTTCATAGTTGATAGAATGGTCTCTGTTTTTGTACTTAGAACTTGGTTCTTCACAAGTCTAGGGTATGTCATCAGTGTTTATTGTATATATCTTTAGGTCAGTTTTGGATATAGTCTTGCATAGAGTTCAGGCCTATATCAGGGGTGGGAGTCTTTATCGACTACTGCAACAAGTCAACAACAAAAGTGACAAGCACACTTTAGGTATGCATTTTAATTTTAATTTGTATTTATTCATTATTATGCACTTACATGTGTTTTGCAAGCAGAGGTAAGTTGAAGGGTATTTTGTTTTGTTTTGGGATTGATTTCACTAGGAAAATTTTGCATGCAGGTAGAAGAAGATTCAAGTACAACTTCAAGCAAGAATTCAATAGAATAAGAATCAAATCAAATGAAGCATTGCAGCAGGACATCCTTTGAAGACATGATAGCCATCTGTATATTGTGAAGAAGTTTCAAGGCCAAAAGTCATCATTGTAAAGTTGTAAAAGTATCATCATTGGCAGAGTCATTGTTGTAAATGAGTCAATCTGCCTAGAGTCGAAAAGGCGTTATTGGGAGGTATAGGAGCCTCTATTGGGATGATGTCATGGTTGGTTGTAGGTCATAGTGTGATTGGGTTTTTGGTCAAAATCATTATAAATCATATTGTATCGTGGATCATTGTCCCTGGTATGAGAATCGACACTCTTGTCTCATTTCAATCTTTATAGGGTAGAAGGGAGGTGCTAGGCTCGTGCATGAAGTCGCCTACAAGTTTGAGACTGTGAACACTTCAGGGTGGTAGGTTGGTCTAGGATGTTGGGGCATCCATTCAATTGACTATTGAAGAAACAAGGGCATTGGGGCATCCTTTCAGTGGGAGCTAGAGAAAAATGTTTTTCTAGAATTCTAGGAAGTTTATTCTTTCATTTCAGTTGGGCCTGAAGATTAAAGAATTTATTAGAAAATCGTTCGGTGGTTTTTTACCCGTAGGGGGTTTTCCACCTAAAATGCTTTTGTCTACTATGTTATTTTGTTTATTGTTATTGTTTCATAAACATTAATAATAATTTAAGATTAACTAATGCTCTAAAAATATTTAAAATAGATCATTTCTAAGGAATATTGATTCCCCTCCCCCCCGCCAAGTATTTCCAACAAATGGCATGCTGGTCACATCCTCATTTAATTTCAGTTTAAATGTTGTTTCAAATTTTGCAATTTCAGTTTTGTATGCAAAATTTCTATTATTGGAGTTTTTCTTTTGTTCTTTTTGGAATGCATGATCCATTCTTCCTAAGAGGGTATAGATCCTTAGTCAATTACAACACTTATGCTTGAGAAATTCTCATCTTAGGTAGAGGACTCATATCTCAAGGAAGGGATGTTATCTAGTTCATCTTTTGATGGAGACACACTTAATTAGCACTCTTCCCATGCAACTATGGTGCACTAGGTGATCAAGCTAGGGATATGATTTGAAAAAGTCCAACCACATAAGATTTTTCATATGTCTATGTTCATTGTACTTTCTCTCCTCTTCCTATTCTATAAGCAATATGAAAGTTGTGCCATTGTGTTGGTTATTGAGGTTTTGTTTTGAATTGTTAATGTTGTGTATATTTTCTAGTATTCAATACAAAATAGATGCAATTGAGAATACAAATATGCATATTTTCTGTTCAATTTTTCCATAGTATGTATTTGTAAATCGACCAACTTATATCTACCTCTTTTTTATTGAACCTTTCAAGTTTTCAGCTACCTAGTATTTAGGTTATCCTTTATAGGTGCAGGATTTGCTTATCATTGTTAATGAAAATAAATGGATATAAATATAAAGGGAAATAGAAAATGTTAATGAAAAATGGATACCTACAATATCTAGTAAATGTAGGGGCTTTTTAAATTGAAAAAATGTTTTGGGTTCGTATTGGTAGGGGATTAAATAAAGTGATATTTAGAGGTATTTTCCAAAATGTAGTTAAATTAAGGTTATTGTTTAGCATGCCACGAACGCACATGTTATGTTAGAGGTTCATTGAGGGAAGCCCCCATGCATGATGCATTTGGAATTCTCCCTAGATGAGAGGGAGTGTTAAAATATGATACTACAGTCAAATTCCACTTTGGACAGATAATTTGATGGAGATAATGATTTCATTGAATTCCTCTTTTCTAGAGGACCAAAATTGACCTAAATATCACTCAAATCAGATAAGGGAAAGTGTACTTATGAAGAAAATATCGCATGTGCATATTTGATAAGGTCAATCGTAAAGAAAATTGGATACCCTTGGAAGGATATAAATACAAGTGACCCCCACCTCATTTGGATAACATCATAAGGAATTATTCCATTCTTTTTCTTTTTCTTTTTTATCTTGCATAGGTCTGAGGCACATCCGTGGAGGAATGGGTTCGCTCAGAGATGAAATTGCAGGGTCTAAGGCTTGCATGTTTGCTTTATGGTTTTGGGCCTCAGTCATAGGCATGACACAAGAAGAAATTGAACATAGTCACTCACTACCAAGCTCATTCGTGCGACTGAATCATCCTAGTTGCACGCATAGCTCGTCCTTTGTGCGGTCGACATCTAAGGTTTCATAATCTCATTTGTAGACTACAATCGCTCACTTATAGGTTCCAGAGAGAAACTTGAATCTTCCCAATCGCACACATGGCTCCACCTTCGTGCGACCAAGAGCTAAATAATAAATTTGAGTTGTCCAAATATTTCACTCAATGAAGGAAATGTTTGGAAGTTGACTACAGACAGGGATAGTTCATTACATGCTTCAGAATCAAATTTTTTAGTATAAGAATTGTTGGGTTCATTTCACGGATGTTGTAGTTATTTTTCTATATATTTGCATAGATGAAGATATGGATAATTGTACTCTCTTTTTCTGAATCATTCAACGACAATATAATAACAAGAAGAATTTGAAAGGGTTTTCCCCATAGTGGATTTTTCCATGATCTTCGACCAATCCTAGTCTCTCTATGTGTGAATTATTTTCTTCTATTGTTCCTTTATGTTTCATTTCATCGATGATGATGATATTATTCTTTCTATATAATTTCATATGTTTCTGAATATTGATATAAATCTAAATAATGTTATGATGTTATGGGGTGAATGTAATGTGTTAATGAATAAATGCAATTATCAAATAAAAGGACAATATATCCCTAAGAAAAAGTAACATAAGAAGGGTAATCGATGCCTCCACAATTTCTCCCTCCATTACAACTATACACTTAGGATGTGGACTCCCATTAGTTGGTCCCCCAACCATGACACTTGGCAATGAAGTTTTCCCCATCCATTTCCACCTATTTTCACTAACACCTATGGATTCAAGGGTTGACCATGGAAATCCCACCTCCCCTTGGGGGTTGGAAGCACCTAATAGGGTTGATTACTTATCCACCTCTGCAAAGGTAGGGAATATTTTTATGGTATTTGGTCTAGTTAGATATTTCAAGGTGATCCTGAATTGAAGTATTAATTTGCCTTTAACACTTAAGTATGGTCCACTTAGATGTCTATATGGTTTTGGTATTGAATGATTGGTTACTTTCACTTGAATTTGAGATGGTTTTTCCATGTGATTTTGAGAAAATTACAACTTAAGGGATACTTATTATGTTCCTATTCCACATAATGCCTTGGTTGTACTGCACTTCTAGAGATCATGATAATCTTGAATATGCATTGTTTCCTTTATTCAATAGAGCATCGAGAATTTAGATGATATTGGTAGTTGATGAACACCCCAAAGCACCCTTAGATTCCAAAACATTGAGCTTCTCTTG
Source organism: Pinus taeda (assembly GCA_000404065.3). Classification (NCBI taxonomy): domain Eukaryota; kingdom Viridiplantae; phylum Streptophyta; class Pinopsida; order Pinales; family Pinaceae; genus Pinus; species Pinus taeda. The sequence continues at coordinate 148,849 of APFE030668032.1, read as the reverse complement.
CCTAGAATTGAGGATTCATGACGATGTACTAGTGGACCCAACATACCCCTAGGCTATCCTTGGCACTATTTGATGGGAATGCCTTGATCCAAAGACTGTATGATGATGATTATCCCCTAGGATTATAGAGGAAGGTTTGATGCACTAGATGGAGCCCCAACACCAGAGATATAATATACCATGTTGTACACATGGCATCCATAGAGATCATGCAGGGCACCCACAATTGGATTTTGAACATAAGGAGATACTTTGAGACTTGACTGGTCCCTTCCTCAAATTGATGGTTGATCATGATTCTTGAAGACTCATTTAGCCCTTCTAGTGCACTTTTGGAGTGTTTTGAGCCCTAAAAGGGCATAAATTCATGCATATAGGGGCTTACGACTCATGTGTGGGCATTTATTAGTATATTTTATTATTTGAGCTAGTGGGTTGGCTTGTAATTTACTTTGTGTCTACTCAAAATTAAACTTTCTTTCGGGGATTTTGGTTGATTATTAAGGGTGATGACCTTATATAAAAATAGGATCACCTTTTTTCGTTTGTCATCACCACACTTGTGAATTTTGACCTCTCTAGAAGAGTTCGACTTAGCTTATTTGTACTTCATTGCTTAAGAAGATGTGATCTTATGTGGATTTATGTTATTGAAGACTAGTTTTTGTGTTGGAGACATATTTTTGGGATTTAAAGAAGCCATGTACTTGGATAATTTGTGACTATTTTCCTACATATCTTATATGGTTTTACATGTGATGAAATATTGATATGGTTTCTTTTATTCCTTGTCTAAATGAAAATGTTTATTGGAAATTCTTCATAATTATTGCATGTTTAATCCATTATCCTAGAACTCCCTACAAAACCTCCTAGTGATTCTTTTTCTAGTTAATTTATCCCCACTTAAAAAGATAGCTATGGTTATAAAGTGATAAATAGTGTTTTCTCCCTTACTCCATGCAAAAATATGATATTTGTATCATTTAAATTCCTAAGAATCCATCACCAAGTATGGACAAGTCACTAGGGCCCCCTCTGATGATCAAAAAATTGATTTTTTTTTATCTTTTTCCTCTTTCTTATCTTTTTTTACTCTTGAAGGCAAGCCACTAGGGCTAAGGAAGGGATAAATTCAACTATGGATTTAATTGGTGCAACATTGGATCTATTTTGACATATTTTCACCTTGTTTGACCTTACCAACTCAAATCTAACTTCTTCCTTATTGAAAATTGCCTCTTTATGGTTGACATCATCAACCCTAGGAAATTTAGGACCTCTTAAAATACTACTTCTACAAAAGGACTTCAACTAAGGGCTTGTTGAAGGTTTTCTATTCCATATTTTTTTATCATACCCTTAAAGAAAAACTTTCCCTTGTGCTTGTATGCCTAAAATAATTATTATTGATTCATATGTTGAAACCCTAGGCTTCAAGTGCTCTCCTCTAGCCTTATTCTATGGTACATTTTTCCTTGACATAAATAATTGTGTCCTAATGCAAGTAAGAAGTACCTTAATCAAGCCTTCATATTACATCACCCCATACCTATTTACTAGAATGCCCTTTCAAGTGAGATATATAATGGGATGCCTTTCATGCGGTGGAATTCCACTAAAGAGTAGGAGGGTGAGTGCTAAGATGATAGTGGTAGACGCCTCATTGTTGTATCTTAGTCTAGTACTTTCCTTGTGAGGCATATCCCAAGGCCTCCAATATTTTGAGGCAACATGCACTACCTACACCTTTTCCTCATTATTCATGTAGACACATTAAATTAAATATCATCCTACCATATGAAATATTAGAATCATTCAAATGATATGTCTCACAAGCATAATCATAACATGTTTTCCTCTTCTATATGGTAGCCAAAGATAAGAAATTATTCATCCCAAGTAATATGAAATTACTAAGTGATTGTTGACATCACCTAGAGCATAAATACTACCAACTCCTAACTTACTTTCCATTCATGCATTCATATCATTTCTAAATATCATATTTTTGCTAAGGGAATTTGTACCCAAATACTCTTAGTATTTTGATTATACCAAAACCATACATGCATGGTTATTAATAGTCTATTGGATTTTACCGAATCAGTTAATATCTTAGGATGGGTTCTTGCATTCCACTTTACCAAATTTTCATTTGCCACTATCTTATCCATATATTTATCTTCACAAGATTATATGTAACATACTCATTAGCCTCTTCGGTCATATTGCCAACCTATTCCAAGTTACATGTTCATCATTAACCATGGTTAACCATGATAGTCATCTTATAATGACATACCACTCTAAATATTTATGCATGTTAAATACATGTGTATCCATTATCATATGCACTCAACATATATATATGCACCTAACACATCACTATGCTAATGGCTATCAATGCATATGCATTTTTCACTATTCAATTTATTTCATTTCCATCATGCTTATGCTTTTGTTTATACAACCTTTTCAACACTTGAGAAAAACATTCAAAACAACAAGAGATATGTTGAGAGATTCCTCCTCATCATGGTTTCATCACTTGGCCATGTTCTTCTATAATTATCATTTAAGAGAAACCTAGTCAACATCATCATTTTGTCCTTCACAACTTTGGCAATCAATATTCCACTGAATTTCTTCATTCAATGCATCCAACAATCTTGTCTCAATCTCTTAATATTTATATGTCACACATGCCAAAAAGCATGTTACATTCTTTTGCCAACAATCTTAGGTCAATTTAGCATTTTTGTTATATCTTATAGTTTGATTTCCCATGCTATATAGCCTCACTACTTTGCTCCTTGCTTTAGAACGTTTTCTTTTTTATTTATCTTTGAACCATGGGCTCAAAACTTGATGCTTTGCTTTGGAAATTATGTCTCTATGGTTTATATTTAGAACTTCATGCCTTATGTTCTACTAAAACTTTGCTAATTTTTCCTTTTAGCTTATCTTTGGTACATCCAATTCTAGTGTTCAAACTCTGTTATGATATGTGAAACTTCCATAAATTTTACTACCATGTAACTTCTCCACTGAGAAAACATATCCTATGCTAGTCTCACTTGAAGATTTTGAACAATAAATCTTAGAGATCTATTCTATCACATCCAGTTGTTGTGTTGAACCACTGCTCTGATACCATTCTATAACAACAATGTCTGCACCTTCCCTCCTAGCTCACCTTGAGTATATGGGAGTAATTTCCTTTATCACTCAAATTGAAACTCATTTCCAAGACCACCATTATATTTTATGCATCAAGAGATTTTATACAGTATAAAGTTGATCAAATTTTGAGTTACGAAAACAAAATTTACAATGAAATCTTTCTCTCTCTTACCATGCCAACACAAGAAAAAGTAGCATGCCCATGTGGTGTCCATATCATTCCATGTTAGAATCCTCATTGGAGATATATATATATATCCCTAAATTGTTGATGTGACTATCATCCATCGACATAATATTTTTATATTACAAAAACCCTCATGTAAATTACCAATGTGACAATCGACAATCGATGCAATCCTTTGACATTGGTTCAACTATCATGAAAATTTCTAACACAACCATTGACCATTGGTGCAATCCTTTGAAAATGTGCCACCCTTAGGAAAATTATTGATATGACCGTTAGCCATTAGCACAATCCTTTGGAATTATGTCAGCCTTCACATAAATCATTGATGTAACTCTTAGTCTTGACACAAAATTCCAGTGAATTCTCATGCAAAACAATTAATAAACCTTTCTGAGAATTATTTATGGAATGTCATGTGACCAGTCCATGTCATAATCTACACTAACACATCACCATTATGGTCCAACCATGTCATTGTCATACTACCATATCATCACAATCTATACTTCCATATAGACTTTACCATGTCATCATATATATGGTCATGTGGAATCTACCACATCATCACTTGTACTACCACATGGAATCCACCACATCATCATTAATTGTGTAACATGGATCCTGCCATGTCATCTGCAAGAAACTTGCATAGTGATAATGTATTTACCAAAATGTTGACGACTTCATCAGGATTTAGTAGAATTTATGACATTTTACAATGTGATTACCTCATGCATTTCCTCAATTGTTGATGACTTCATTGGGATTCAGCGAAAATTACCATTTATATAATCATAGTATTTAATTCATTTCCCCAATAGTTGATGGCTTCATTAGGCTTCAACAAAAATGTAAAATGTTCCATTGTGCAATAGTTTAACAGAGGCTTGATCATTGATAATGAAAATTCTTCCATAGTTGTGAGGAAGATTTACCATTGTTCCAAAATTCAAATCTTTCCAAACAAGAAGTTGCTCCAAGAACTCGTAAAATCCTAGTAGATAAACACATTCTTACCAAAACTCCATTATTCCTGGAATTTTCATAGAATTATATAATGCAATATATAAATAAAACTATTCCTTCTACAAAAGACTTAATTTTGGTAAAGAAATAAATTGTTACCAAGAATTACTAATCCTCTAATGTGAATGTAAAGCTTCCCATATGAGTGTATATGAGAAATAAATAATATATAAATGAATTCAAACTTTTGAAAATTAAATTTATTTCAAGAATTAATTATACTCTGTAAATAACCAAATTCCACCCAAAATTACGACACCTTCGATATACATTCATATTTATGCACCTGACTACCTTTAGTTGAAATTAGATATATTTCTACTCTTTGTCTCTTTATATCTATATCTATATAATGCAAGTTTTCCTTTCCAAGCTTAACTAATGGTTCAAGCTAAATAAGACCAAGAACTTACCAATGATGATGAAGAGACACCAGGAAAAATAAAAATGATTGGATTTTATGCATTAAAACCGATTAGACAAACTTCACCAATTACATCTATTTGAGGCCATAAGGGCCAAATTATTTTTAGGCCATCCATCCCTAAACGAACCTTTACATAGAAGATCTTCAAGACTTCTTAATTCCTAATTAAGAGAAATTCTATTTATATGAATAGCACAATTGTCACCACAAGGATACTCACAATAGGTAGTATATATAGAAGGCTCCAGGGCCTTCAATTTGGTTCTCCAAACTAATTACACAAGATCATGGATTGTTTAAAGAACATTGTTTCAATTTCTTTTAGATATTCCATGAATCCTTTTCATAAGTAGTTTTCATCATAGAAACTTAGGATTTGTAATGTCCCTTTCCAAGAAGATTGATTTAATTTTTAATTTTCACTTGGAGGAAAAAGCAACATCAGAAAGTGAAATGAATAATTAAATTTAAAGAGGTTATAAAGAGAAAACCTATGGGCTTCTTATATAGAGTTTAAGAGGTAGAACTAGAGCTCACTTTTGGGTATTCATTGATTATTGATTTTTCTAATTATTTCAAGAGCTCTAGTAGCTTACTGTATGAGGGGAAACCCTTGTGGAGATCCTAGTTTTCGTGGTAAAAGTATCCACCTGGTGGGGATTAATTAAACATACACCTAGGTATTCAAGAGGGAGAACCACTTCAGTTTATTCATTGGGGCTCATTAAGGAAGAAGGGTCAAAGATATAATTATGGAAAAAGGGTCATTTTACAAAAGTATGCATCTCTTCAAGGATTCTAAATTGTGGACACCAAAGAAGGTCGAAATGTTCTAGAGTTGTGGAGGGAAAGATAAGAAGGCTTAGTTGTTCCAACTAGATCTTGAATTTTGAAGAGGAAATTTTTTCCAAAGGATTTGTAGCTAGGGATCAAGCCGGAGAATTTATGGAAGGAGGTCGAATTATCTCCATTGGTTAATTTTCTAGTTTTTTTCCCAAAAACAAATTGATATAAATCTTCCACATTAGTATTAGTAAGTTGGTTGGGTTTTTCTATGGCATTTTCAATAAATTTGATTACTAGTGTCCAAATTTGTTGGAATTTGTTATATTTTTTGGCCGAGTTATTTTTCGAAGTTTTCTAAAGAAGTTTTTGATAAAAAATTATAAATTAAATTAAAAAAAAAAATATTGCAGCGGTATCAAAGATATACATCTAGCCAACTTGATGAAGCTTATCAATAGAAGATAAATTCCAATTCACCATTGAGATCAGTTCAATATTGCATTGAGGTAATTCTTTAGGGAAGGATGTTGGGACAAGAAGGAAATATGAACACAGTTAACTTGCAAGAGAACTTACCGAAATTCTTGCAAGTATTTGAAGACTACAACAAGAATCTGAAAAGGTCCTTTAAAGGATATAACATAAGTTTGACAAAGGTAGCAAAGGTAATAGAGCATTCCTAAGCATGGGAATTTGTAGAAGTTCCTATAGATTCACAAGATCATGCAATTTTCCAAAGCACAGGACAAGAATCTTCTTCTACTCTTTACAATAGAATCCCATTAATATCGATGAAAACAATAATAGAAAGAGGAAGATAAACCAATGGCACATAACACTATATTCATCCAGGGAAATCCACAACTCAAAACCACTACTATCTATATTGCATTAATCAAAAATGCAATATGAGAATACAATGCTTTTTGTCACAAGAAAAATCCTTGCACAAGTATAATCAACTCTCAGCTCACAAGCTAGCTCAAGCCAAACTCTAGGCATATTATGTAGCTCTCCATGCCCCTATTTCCTTGCACAATTCCTAGGATGAATAGCTCGTATTTAAAGGGAATTCATGCTTCCAAAATTGTGCAATCCAAAGTAGGTCCAATTCCTGGTGGCATGCATGATATATATAACTCTGTAAATCATAAAACTAATAGTACATTGTCCCTACAATCTATTCTCAACTAGGTCTTTCTCAAAATTGACATGCATGAGTTTCCTATGAGGGAATATTCAGCTAACTAGAGTGACACTTGTGGATTCACTAGCCAACTGACTGTTAACTCTCTATTAGTTCCACAAATAACTTGGAGCTAATTTAACTACACATAACTTTTGTAAACTGAGTTATCTAATTACAACTCATAACTAAACTCATCCTGGACCCCTAAAACTTAGGGAGAACATACACATCACTTCAAAAATACTTCCAACTAAAAATTCCTAAGTTAACTAAGTCAACTTAACTTAGTTAACTATTACAAGTTGTTATGAGAAAAGAATTACAATTTTAATTCACAATTTAATTTAAGGACAAATTAAATTGGAATTTCTAGATTCTATTTTTAACATTTCTTGTTGCTATTTTCAATATAATCATCATAAGTACCTAAGGTCAAAAGGAATTGGATATATAAATTCAATATAACAACATTTGAAGACCAAGAAATCAACACAACTATTAAATATAATCCTAGCAATAAGAAAGCTATTATAGGAAACAAGAGCAGGTGCATGCAATGTCGTTTCTGTTAGATTTCACCATAAAAAGATAGCTACAAAGGTGGTAAACCATTTTCATACATAAATGATTCCACATTTCTATTAGTTTATGATTATAGTTAAACAAATTATATTTCGTTATCTGATACAAAAATCAACAATGTAGTTGCATTAGTGAGAATATTAAATGAGAGAATAGATGAATGTGAGAATGAAAGAAAAATTGATTGAGAAGAGGTATCTAGTTCTTATGGTGAATTTTATAGAAGCACTTGTTAGGAACAAGGTGTTTCCCAATAAGTGTTCATTATGAGGAAATTTCAACATAAGAGTGTGGTCCAACTTGTTGGTGCTTCTAAAAGGCCACTAGATTTGTGCATTGTAACATAGTTTATGTCAGGTGATAGTCTACATAAACATAAAGACATTTTCAAGTTGTCATTTCTTCTTAATATTATAAATCTCTCAAGTGTAGTTGTTGTCACAGTGAATCTTCAGGCCAAATATCTCATTGTCAAAACAAGGATAATCGTTTCTCCTCCAGCACTAGTAATATCTCTTTATGACACTATAAAACCTCAAGTACACCTTAGAACAAATTCACCTAGAAAGGCAAAGGCACATTATATCATAGTTTTGATCAAATTTACCAAGCTTGGTTTTATCTTTCGCTCTTTAGGGGTTATAGTTCACGGGAGAAGGATCACAAGGTTTAAAGAGTTATCAAATACAACATACTATAAAAGTCATGATATCAACAAGTTACTTAATATGGTATTCCTATTTTCCTTTGATAATGCAAAAATGTATGTTGTCTCACCTAGACAGTATGATACGATGTTTAAAAGATGACATTTAAAGCTCCTAAGTAGAAAATTAACTTAGGATTCTTGATTGGCCAAAGGATGAATAAAATTTTTGAGAAAATATTGACTTAATTTTTGAACTCTTTGAATCTCATGATATAATGTTCCAATGTCGAATTGCAACAACTATTAGACATTTCAAGACTCACTTATCAACACCTAGCAGAATATTTATCAATGGACCATAAAATGCTATGCTAAATGACATTTCAAATAACATCTCATTTTTTTATTTTCATGATCGCCTTGCCTTGCATATTTCTACAAATATGCAAAATGATTCGTTGGAAAATTTGGTCTTATGTAATACTACTCAGTCTTATATTCAATGGGTGTTATATTCACCCATTGAAAGTGTACCAAAGACCAGTTCAACGGACACCTATTCCGCATGGGAAATCTAGTTTTTATTTCAATTCATATGATTTTAACATGGCCTATCAATCATTTTCCCAATTGTACAACAAGTTCTTTGGCTTACCTCGTATGTTTTTCATCAGTCAAGTCACTTGGTTCAAGATCAAATCATTGGCTTGTCTGGACTCTTCTTGACTTATTTACACACAAGATTACATCTCTTGAACCGATGATTACTAAATTACATAGATCATTACCAAAATCCATGGGATAAACCCTAGTAATGATTTTAACTATTGTCTTGCAATAAAGGATTTGGACCAAATATTATGTGGAGCAACATATTTCTCATCGAAATAGTTTGCAAATCATTTATAGTTTGAAATTGTGGCACATTATGAAATTGATCTTCCTTGAATTCTAGATGTTCTTGGGGATGTGTCAATGGAAGTTTAGGAAAAATAATACTATGCATTAATTAAATTCGAAAGGCTCCCACAAGTGTAGTGTGATGGATGCTTTTAATTGTCATTATCTCCTCAGTGTCAAAAGAAGGGCTAGAAGAACAAGAATTTTATATCCTTTCTCTCTGGACTATATTAGAAGCAAAGGTATTTGGTTAGTCTTATGTGTTCAAGCCCAACCATGATTAGGCCACTCTATTATCCAATAAAAATGCAGAAATAAGACAGTTGACCGAAGTGTAAAAAACATTTTGAAAAATTCTTGTGCAACTCTAATATAAGGTCATGGGAAGATTTTCGAATCAACATATAGTGGAAGAGGATGGGACATTGTACCTGTCAAACCACATACTTATTGGTGGATGCTTATTTATTCCCAAAATTCCAGGAAAAGAACTTGCAATCATTCTGACATTTCTCTAGATTTCATAACTAGACAAAATCACTATAATTGGGGGTGGTTACATTGCTTTGGAATTTTCAAGTATCTTCAAAAGATTAAATTCCAATGTTCATGTGTTCATCCACCAAAAAAAGGTTGTAAGAGGCTTCAATAAGGAAGTTATATATTTTGTATCAGAACAAATGGCCTTTAGAGGGATTGAATTTCATGTTGAAGGGGCCCCACAAGATATAGAAAAAGAATCAAATGGACCACTTACATTTAGGATTACCAAAGGATTCAATGATGATTTTTCTCATATAATGTTTACTACTAGTCGAGTACCAAACACTAAGAATTTGGGTTAGACTAGATTGGAGTAAAGAATGGTGCCATTGAGGTAGATGGATATTTAAGGGAATTTATTAAATATATATATGTTATTTGGGATGTGACTAAGAGGGTAAGTTTGAATCTAGTTGCTAGAATGGAAGGAGGGAAATTTTCTATAATTGTGTTTTACAACCCACCTACAAACCCTAACTACAGGAATATACCATCTACAATGTTCACTCAACCTATAGTTGGAACAATTTGTCTCAGGTAGCAACAAGTAGTTGATCAATATAAAGACATTGATGTTTACACAACTAGATTTCAACCTATGAAAATAAAATTACCAAGCCATCCTGATCGAATTTTCATGAAAATAATTGAATGCACAAGAAAAATAAAGGTCGTAGGAGTTCACATGTGTGGGGATGACACACCTAAGATCTTACAGGGAGTGAAAAGTCATGGTCCATCAAAACAACTCTTGCAATTTCAACAACAACATCATTGGAAATCTCAACATTTTCAACATAACTCAAGTCCGCAGTTACAAAGGCATATTTTTCAGCAATAATAGGTGCCACACAAAAAATATCCTTCAGAATCAATGTCAAAACTTACAAGAACAATCCCCACAAAATCATCTTCTTCATGATATATCATTTCCCAAGGCACAATTAACATTATGTAGTTATTTTCATATTGTTGCTAGGAAGAGATCAAAGTGACACAAGGTAGAGTTTGATAGTGATGTTGGGTTTAGTGGTATTAGGATGGTACAATTGGTATATGTTGGAGCATTCTACAAGCATATTTTGGGATCTTGGTATTGATATGTGGATTATAGATTGCTTAAGGGCAAGGAATCTCATGAAGGGAGGACTATAATCCCCTTTTCCAATAAGATCGATTTAATTGTTCATTTTCATTTGGAGAAAAAATCCAACTTCAAAAATTGAAATCAATAATTAATTTAAAAAGGGTTATAAAAGAGAAAACCCATGGTATCATAATGGCTCATGGTATTCTAACCCGTGATATTCTAATGACCCATGGTGTTCTAAGATAAATTTATAAAAGAGAATTGGAGCTCATTTTTTGGTTTGTATTGGTTATTGATTTTGATAATTGTTTCAGGAGCTCTGGTAGCTTACTTTGTGAGGGGAAACCCTTGTCGAGATCCCAGTTTCAATGGTGAAATTATCCACCCTAGTTGGTGGTGATTAGTTTTGGTGGTGAAACATACACCCTAGGTAGTCATGGGGGGGAACCACATCAATTTATTCATTAGCACTCATCGAAGAGCAAGGGTCAAAGATCGGAGTTGGAAAGAAAGGTCTAGTTACAAAGATATGAATCTCTTCAAGGAGTTTGAATTGTGGACACCAACAAAGGCCAAATTGTTATGGAGTTGTGGAGGGCTAGCTAGAAGTCCCAGTTGTTCCAACTAGATCTTAAATTTTGAAGAGGCTAGATTTGATCTAGCAAAATTTGCGAGAGAATTTGTAGCCAAGGATCAAGCTATAGAATCTCCAGAAAGACATTGAATTATCTCCAGTGGTCAATTTTCTAGTTTTTTCCAAAAGCTAAATTGATGCAAAATCTTCCACGATTTTATTAATAATTTGGTTGGTTTTTTGTTGTGGTGTTTTCAATCAATCTGATTACTGGCTGTCCAAATTTTTTGGAATTTGTTATATTTTTCAACATAGTTTTTTAGAAATTTTTTATTAAATATTTGATTAAAAAAATTTATAAAATTAAAATAAAAGCAGATATTATAGGATTTTACTCTTGGAATGAAAATTTTGAATCCATATGGACATCCTTCCTTTGAGTAACATGTCTAAAATTCCTTTGCATGGTTGATGCAAGCCCAACCCTCTTATTTGAATCCATTGGTAGTCTTCCATTACCATCCAACCATCAAGATTGCTCAAGAGGCTGAGAAACACTTTTTCTCTGTCCTTCCAACCTTACCTTATCATTCAAGGACAACCTCACTTTTAGTTCAAGAATATTTTTACAATTCTATCTCCAAGGAAAATAGGTGGTCAAAGCCCCTAAAACTTCCTCAATCATCATTAAGAAATCCAAGCATTAAACCATATATAAACTCATTAATCATTTTTTACTACTCAACAAGCACATACAGTTAATCACACATTTGTATCCATCATTTTCATGTTAGTAAATGAATAATTACATTTCCAATTAAAACATAGGGATACTTGTTTGAAAATTATCCTTTGTTGAGGGAAGGAGATTTTTCTACCCAATCAACTTCCTATAATTGGCCAAGCCAAGTCATGATACCACAAGGGGAAAACTAATAACTCACTAATAAATGGTGTAGATGAAAACAACTCTCTTACACTACTATGAAAACATCATAAATCCTCTACTTGTTGAGCCTCGGATGTCCAAAAATAATAGATTCCTCTTACCTAGATAACATAGTAATATGGAAATCCCTGTGTTGCTCTATAATCCCTTTGTGATTTCTTTGTCCATTACTTATTGTGCTCACTCAAAACACATTAATTAGCGACTCCTTCTACTTAGCTATGTTCTAAATATCTCATGTACTGTGGCATGAAGAATTCATTATTTTGAGAGTTAAAATAATTCATGATTTCTTAGAACACTCCAATAAGCTTTCCACTTAGAATTTTTAGTATTCTACTTCTCAATATGCTTCCCAATATCTCAAGTGCCTCTAGTTTTTGTCTATGTATCGCCAAATGAATTATTCTCTACGTATGATTGAACATCTCTCTGAATGATTGGTTCATACCCTTTTCCATTCATGGATCTCTGCCCCCTCCATAGTTTTCTACATTCAATTCTATATGTTGTTGTATAAATCCATATTTAACTCAGTCTTCCAAGGAAATCCATAGGTTAGATTCAAATTCCATGGAAGATACTCAACCCATTATTTCCATTGAATTTTGAAGCAACATTTCAGTTACCACACCAACTTCCACAATTATGAGGGTAATTATTCCAACTATATATTCATTTACAATCAATAAGTTCTTAGAGGGAACATGATTAGTTTTGAATTTTGAAGTTCATGGAAGTTTTTGACAAGACAATTTCCACAATCCACTCATTGTTTCCCACTTGTGATATCATAGCATGTATCAGTGCTCATATGTTCCCAATTGGTTCTACCAACATATTCATAAATTAAGAATTTAGATTACATATACATTATTCATGTATTCATCCTATTCACCTTTGTTGCAATAGTGACACATCCATATTGATAAAGGAAATAAAATACCATTAACATAATTGCAAATTAATTCAAGGGACAATGTGGGGATGTTATAGCATCCATGTCTACACTATAGAGACAACAATGTTGAATTCTTCTATAAATCACATACGAAGATAGTCTCATTAAAATATTTGGAATGTTTCATGAATCCAATAATTAAAAAAGTGTGAAGGATAAAAAAATTTTATAAAAGGTGAAGGTAAGCAACAAGTAGGCAAGATGAACAGAGTTATCAAAGAAGCAACATGCTTTGATACCACAAATAGGTCACCAAATATTATATATTTTATATCGAAGTATGCCAAATATATATACAAACATGTGTCCTTTGGTTTCATCTTCTAATAGGCTGAATGGTTGTTCCTATTTAGCTATAACTCTTCAATTTATCCTAGATTAAATGTTTATAATACTATTTATAGTGCCATTATACCAAGGACAAATTGTATTTGTTCATTGATCATGCAAAGAAAGGGAATATATATTCATATGTGAGAACATGCAAAAAAAGGGGAATATATATTCATATGTGAGAACATGCATGAATGTTTATTTAGAAGAGGGACTCCCTAAAAACCCTACAAATCAATATTGATGGGTGGAGTCCTTAACAAGCATTACATTATGAGCATATTTCATTAAAATGTATGGCTTGTTATGCTTATGGATATTTTTCTAAAATCTTTTTGAAATTCCAATAAGAGGATCCATCTTCCAAGAAACAATTCAAGTTCCTATCAAGGAAAGAACCCAAGTTCAAAATAGTTTTTAGTGACAACGGACCATCTAATGCCAATCCATCAGAACAGGGTCCATATTTTCCAAGAAACAACAAATTTGAAGTTCTAAGGAACTTAGAGGAAATAATAAATTTAGAAAATATGGAGGAGGTTGAATATGAATAGGAAACATATATTAGCCTTGAACCATCTCATCCCAATCGTAACATCGATCCATGCCCTGAGGACCTAGTTTCTAATGCATAAGAATACGAGGATGAAGAATAGGAAAATGAAAACAATGCAAAAGAGAAGGATGAAGAACCAAAGGAAATAGATGAGGAAGAAAAAGATTTATCTCAAGAAGGGGAACGAGAGGCAGAGTTGGAAGTGCAGGGCCATCTTGAGCCCTATAGTCCATCTCTTTTACCAAAGCTCTATAGAAGGCACCATACCCTTCCCCTCTCCTCGAAAAGGGAAGGAAATCTAACAAGGAGTAATAACTCATGATACAAAAAAGAATATCCACCAAGGATATCAAGAATCCCTTCAACATTTTTTTTGTTTTACTATACTCAACATTTGTATTTCACTTTGTAACCAATTTGTGACAATTTATCCATGTACTTGGGAAATTGATATGAAAAGTTTTAGTAGAAAATCCCAGTCGCTCTTCCCTTGTTCTGTGAAAGGAGGTTGGAAGTCAAGAATACTCCTAATCAACTTCATCAATATGATTGTTGTTGGCTAATCATAACACCTTGAATTCATACTTTGTAAACCCTTGCTAGTCTTGGTTGCGACAACATGTTTTTATTAATGTAATTTTTCTTTCAATTTTAAAAAATGAAAATATAGCCGGTGATAAATATGCCCAATAATATAGTATTTCATTATAACTCCAAGCATGTTGACAACAAGTATCACTTCATTAGAACACTCATTAACAACGACAGTATTCTTGGAAACATAATCCTTTGGGGCTATGTAAATTTGCTTCATTCACTTGAATGGAAGGCAAAAAGCTTCGAGTGAAGAAAACAATCATGAGAATTCTAAGAGACCTCTTAGAGCATGAAACTAGGGGCTATAAAAAATGTATTTATATGTACATCTCCTGAATAATAATGAATCGCATGTTTTTCTAAATCTTGTTTCTTATTATGTGTATGATCAATAGTAGTATCAAAGCAAATTTACTCCTGCCCTTATTAATGGTTTGATGCACTAGTTTTGTGGCCTCAACCTAGGCACCCTCACCAATATTATACCCTTTCTCTCTCTAACAACTCGGTCATCTATGTTTCTCAAATTGCAAATGTAATGCCATGTAATAATAATAATAATAATAGAAGAAATAATATTAATATATAAATAAATAATAAAGAAAAACATAGGAATAGAAGAAAATAAAACAATAACAAGATAATAATAGTTACATAGTAAAAAATAATAAATAGTTCATATATAAAGTTATATATATATATATATATATATAATAATCTAAGAAAAGTAAAAATAAATGAACAAAATAAGGAAAAAATGTTGAATTAAGTAAAAAAACTTAAAACAAAGAAATAAAAGTTGGCATGTTGACCTATGGATTGTGCGCATTGGATCCTTTTCCATTTTTGGAACCATTTTTTTCTATTTAATGGATGAAAAACATTATTCATTCATTTGGAAAGAGAATGTTGTAAGACAAAGGATTTCTTGGTAGTAATAGTAGTTGATTAAGGGCTTAAGGGTGGCTAGTTGTAAAAAGATTATGTGAAGTTGAGCCTACGGTTGGGTGGAGATTTGTCCCCAAAAATTTGTTGCGGTTAGTAAGATTTGAATAGTGTTACAACTCTCAAATCACAAAATAGTGTGTTGATTATTAATCACATAAATTGATAAAATTGGTTGTATATTTTAATTTTGACTTGTTACATAAGGTATCAGAGCACAAGCTCCAACCTATTATGATTTTTGGGATTATTTCAATATGAAATCATTGAAATTAAAAAAAAAAAAAAAAAAAAAAAAAAAAATATAATATATTGAATATAGCATTGGTTGTATTTAGCAACCTACTCAAAATATATATTATTCGGAAAAAAAATATTTTCCCAAATTTTTTTTTTTTGAGCCTAAGAACTCACCCACTATAACTGTAACTAAGTTATAATCTGCATCCATCACCCAATCACCTATGGATTTCATGATAGAGGATTGTTTGTTTCACTGAGTGATATGAAAAGGTTAACGATTATTATATGTGTTGGTTTATTGTTATATTGTTTTTCCTTTAGCTATTATAAATGTAAATAATGAGATATAATTAGATTATAAATCTGAAATATTTTCATAGTATGAAAACAAATATAAAACTCTTCACAAAGTAGAAAACAAATCGTGAAAAAAAGAAGAGTGGATTTAAAACTCCTGGGAGAGTGGAGAGCATAATGAATCATAAAATACAATTTTGGATTTGGAAGCAGATCAAAGTTTCTAAGGGTGAAGTCTGAAAAAAGGGTTAAGAATTTGAGATATTTTCCCTTTAATTATTTATTTATTTATTGCAATCGACGACAGAGCCCCCACAATCTCTGCGTCATATTCAGTTTGAGCCGCTATTAAAGTTTGGAATAACCCCCGAGACCATATTCAATTTGAGCCGCTATTAAAGTTTGGAATAACCCCCGCACGGTGAGCCGTGGAGGCGTAGCCGTTGTTGTAAGCCACCATCATTGTCTCAGGAGAAGTGAGTGTAAGTGTGTTGTCCAAAAGTATTTTTCACCTCAAAAAAATCATATTCACTATTGTTTTTGCAACATACTATTTCGAGAATTAATTTTTGTGGAGCTCACAACTATTTGTATTTAATATTTTATTTGGATTAATTTGAAGTTTTTATATTTTATTACTCGGATAAAAGTAAGGAATTTTACATATTTTTGAAAAATGAGCTTTTGTTTATTTCTGATGAGTATAGGATGTTATTCGTAAAAGATATATTATTTTTTAATAATGTAGTTGAAGGAATATAAATATATATATATATATATAATATATATATATATTTATATTAGGTTGTGAGAAAAAATGAATAAAAAGTTGGTATCAATTTTTGATAGAATCTACTACAATTTAATAAGTTTAGTATTTCTTAAAGATTTGTGTATTGTTAGTTTATTTTATTAATATAATAGAAAGTTGTGGTATTGTTAGTTTATTTTATTAATATAATAGAAAGTTGTGAGTTGACATTTAACAATGTGGAAACAAAATTGGTCATTACATATGGCATTATAAACTGGTCAACTAAATGACATATAATTTTGAAAAGTGCGAGCAAAGAAGATTTACTTGTAGTGACAATACTTTACTTGTGATTTTGCAGTTGTAATGCTATTCAGATCTTGTTGACCGCAACAATGTTTTTGGGATGACTCTCCACCCAACTGTAGGCTCAACTGCATATAATCTTTTTTACAGTTGGCTACCCCAAAGCCCTTAATCAACTACTACTACGAGGGAATCCTTTGTGTCACAATAATCTCGTTCCAAAGGAATGAATAACGTTTCTCATATCCCTTTTTTCCATTAAATAGAACAAACTGTTACAAAATGGAAAAGGATTGGAAAGGGATCTACATGGTTGCAACTCTTGAAACCTTTAAGCCCTTTTATAATTATATGTAATTAAAACTTATATTAATGTTTAGGTTACAAGTTATTTCAAATTACTTTTATAACTATTATGGTTTAATGTGATTGCTTGTTCCAAAAGGTTGTTTTTTCAAATTAATCAATGGTAAATATATAAAAACCCATCTTTACTAAGCATCTAGTGCTTAATCAAATCCAAAAATAAATGTAGGATGAGGGTATACAAATCTCAAAATAACGCCCTTTCTGTATATCCAAGTTCTTGGAGCATTGAACTAAATGATCCATCAAACATTGTTTATTTTCACCTTAGATAATGCTTTATGGATACCCTTTGTTACAACCAATATTTAATATGTCATTTGTACTAATGTGAAACAATAGACATTGTAGAAATTTGCACATGCTCGGTTATATGGAAGGCATACATGCTTCAACGTATTTGAATTCCAAACTGTAATTTAATTGGCAAGGGAACTACAAGAATTATTGCTTTTGGTGTCTGCGTGAAAACGGAATAATTGGATATATCCACGAACCTATCATGTCCAAGTATGTAGAAAAAAATAAATGCAAGGGTGATTGACCTTCAAGTGCACATATGAATCATGGTTATGTGATTATTAGTGGTTATATATTTCAGTAAAGTGTGAGATATAGGTGGATGATTTACATTTTAAACTCAGTAATGACCATGTTTGGCTATAAATATTAGGTATTGAAAGAAGTTAATACAACCACATCAAGCATACAAAAATTTGTGGACAATAATGGTAGTATTATATCAAGTGCTACAAAATCTAAAAAGATAGTGTTCACAAACCAAAAGTGAAAGAGAATAACCTCTTGTCTAACATCAATAAAGGTGAATCTATGATAAAAGAGATCAAGTGATATTGAGATGGGAAATTTATGAGATAAGAAAATCCTTTTAGAGTGAACAACAATAATGACCAAGTGATGGATAAATAACTAGGGATCAACAAATCCATTGGTTTAAATGAATTAAGCATGATAAAAGACGTAAACAATGGTGACTTGGTGTTTGTGTGCCATTAAGAAGAATGATACTAAATTGGATAAGAAAAATATACATAGTGATCATAGACTTTTAATTTTTGTATTGATGATTTAAGGAATGATTGTACAACTCATAATATCTTAATGATAAATCTCACTCAATTTTCTTGCGGAAGGAAGAACACATGACTAGAGATTAAGGCTCAAGATGATGAGGCTCATTTGAAATTTAACGATGTACTTAAATGACTATACTTACTATGTAAATTGTTTACTTCCTAGTGAAAGAAGTGGAAATGATTATTAAAAAGTAATTAGTATCTTGATGAAAACATGATATTAATAGTAGTGATAGGATAGTCTAGATCCTAACTGGATGTTGAATAATCTTATCTCATAGTTGGTATTCATTGTCTATATAATCAAATGAAATTTATTTTTCTAGTTAATCATGATAAGAATGCCTATAGTGCATTATTTCTCTATATTTGATGTGTATTTAAATGATTCTCATATCTATGATTTTATGATAAAAGGTTATATTGACATGTGGTTCTATTTATTATGTGATGTCATGATACATCTTTGATATAGATATGTTGATGTTATAACTTATGATGGTATTTCAGGATGTGAAGCATATGATTATTACATACATATTTTATGACATGCATAAGCATGTAACTTTTGTATTTAGAATGTTGTGATAACAATGATGTTATATTCCCATGAAGGCATGCAAAAGTTAGCATGTAGATTATTGTATTATGATGTTATAACTAATGCATTGGTTGCATGTTGAGATGTGGTGATTAACAAGAAATCCACAAATGGGCTAAGAGGAACGATTTATTTGATGATCTCATGGGAGCCCATAAATATGAGGGAGAATATGTAACACCATATGGATTGGGGATAGACTCAATCACCATTACATATGTTAGTGGTTCTTTTGTCTTGTATAGCTCTTAATGGATAGCCCTTGAGGGGCTATGGGACCATCTTCAGGAGGTTGAGCATCTAATATTGGATTGAGATGCCAAAGTTTGGAGGGGGAATTAGGACTTTTATGCCTCAAGTTGTGCACCTTAGTGAGTGTGGGGGGGGGGGTGGTTGGGTCAACCTTTTGAGATGCCCAGAGTCATTGAGTATCGGGCCCAGATGTCTACCTTGGAGCTATGGTACAGACTGATGAGGCTTTATGTCTAATTCTGAAAGTTGGGAAAAAGAACTGAGATTCCTTGGGATTTCCCTGATTTTGTATAACTTTCAATGCATGCTGGTATACTAGTTCAACAGAAGATGTAGGGAAAACATGAAGTAACAAATAACTAAATAAAATAGAATAAAAAGTTAAATGATTCAACTTAACTCCACGACAAAGTTCCTTGAGAAATTATGATACCCCATAATAATAATAATAATAATAATAATAAATGAAATAATATTAATACATAAATAAATAATAAAGAAAATATAAGCATAGAAAATAAATAATAAATAAAGAACACAAGATAATAATAGTAAATAATAATAATAAATTGAAATTCTACATATATATAAAAATAAAATAAGCTATAAAAATAGTAAGAATAAGTAAGTTAACAAAAGTAAAACCAAACAAATAAGCAAAAGTTAAATTAAGAAAAAAAAGGTGAATTACATAAAACTTAAAACAAAGAAATAAAAGTTGGAATGTTGCAACATGGATTGCGTGCATGTAAATCCTTTTCCAATCCCTTTCTATTTTTGGAACCATTTGTTTTATTTAATGGACAAAAAGGGATAGGAGAAGCATTATTCATTTCTTTGGAATGAGAGTGTTGTGAGACATAGGATTACCTGGCAGTAGTAGTTGATTGAAGGCTCGGTGGTGGCCAGTTGTAGAAGGATTATGTGTAGTTGATCCTATGGTTGGGTGGAGAGTTGTCCCCAAAACTTTATTGTGCTTAGCGGGATCTGAGTAGTGCTACAACTCCAGAATCACATGAAAGATATATTTCCACTAGTAAGTCTTCTTTGTGTGTGGTTTTCGAAAATTCTATGCCATTTATTTGAATAGTTTGTATGCTGATTATTAATCGTGTAAATTGATGAAATATGTTGTATGTTTTAATTTTGGATTGTTACAGTAGACCTACGCTATACTTTTTTTTCAATAATTACGCAAATCCTATCATTCCACTACCCTCTTGGAACTTTAATGTTTCATGTGAATCAAATGCACCTAGAAGTCTTATACAAAACCATAACTCTTGTGCTAGCTCCATTTGTACCCCTTCTATGTACCGTGCTGAAAAGAAATTTAGAAAAAACCCATATTAATTCTGAGCTTTGTCATTTTTTGTTATTCTCTCTACTAATATGACAATGGAATACATAAATTCCTCCTTTTGAGCATTGTTGAAAAATGTTTCTTGTTGCACCTATTTTTCTACTTAAGATTCCAAAAATAAATTCGTTAAGCATTGTATTGCTCAATTGTTTTCTCTTCATTCATTATAGTGGATGCCTTCCTTGACCTTTAACCTAATAGCCGTGAATTGTCTAATAAACAATCAAAGAAGATTCCAAAAGGATCAACTACAATTAAATATGGAGGGATTTCAAAAATATGCTTGGCATAACAGGATTTGTTATCACAAGCTCATTAATTATAAGGAATAAAACTTACAATGGATCATGGCTCTTGATGTCACCTTCCTTCTTAAGTGCTTTAACTGACACATCAACCATAGCTCTAACGTGGACATCAAGTTTTTGCCTATTGTATATAATGTTTTGAGAATTATGGTCTTTCAATTTCAAATTGCCTCAGAGTTTGAATATATGTATGAAAAAAAGATATCACATGCTACATGTGATATAGTATTGTACTATACTATATTGTAAGGTGTCTATTTTCCATAAATTTATTTATGTATTCTAGACATGCTTTGCTTGAGACATGGTTTTATGAGGATGCAATTGATCAAACCTCCACAAGACTCTATGTTGAAGTCCTTATCAACGGTAGATAGTGTTAATTGATCTCTCCTTGAAAGACTTGGCCATATCTCTTTTCCTTCCTTTGCTAGCAATGTTGATAGCCAATATTTGCAAACCTTAGCTACTCTCTTGGCCATAGGTTGTCTTTATTTGTGACAATGAAGGTGTTCCCTATAGTGTAATTCAAAGAAGCAATTACCATGTCTAGGAACAACCTAACTTCTACATGATTTCACATTTACTTATTGTATTTGGATTTGTAGTGCTTGGGTTAGTTCAATTATAAGTGAATTCATTTGGTTTCAACACATAATTCTCACTCATTTTCTTTCTCCAGGAATATCTACTCTTACATTTGTTCATGTTAGGAAATGTGCCTAGAGTGGATGGAGAGCTAGTTATTTCTCAAGCATTTGAAGATAATATTTTGAATCTCATCAATGGTCAAACCCTTATGTCAAAGAAGTGGAAATTGACTTAAAAACTGAATTTTAAACCTCACCAATGATGATTTGTGAAAGGTAATGGGAAACCAGGAGGCAATTGATTTCATTAAGAAAATTAGGGATCCACAAGTGACAACAAAGTAGTTAATAGTTGAAGTTGCAAATTGTGAAAAAAAAGATGATATATCTTGCATTATAATTTGTTTAAATTGACTTTCTTCTAAACATGGATGTATATGCAAGTATTTGTTTTCATTAGAAGTCTAGACTACAGATGGGCTAGATTTTTTAGACTAGAAATGCTACATTGTTTTATATCATAAAAGCTTGGAGAGTGCAACTTAATGGTGACACTCATTAATGCTAATATGATAGCAAGCTTGGATTAGTGAGTTAGAAGTTTGGCTACTTTTGGAGATTAACCATTCTACTCGAGCTTATGTACAAATATAGTATTCTTCATTGTAACAGTAGTTTCAAAAAATTCCAGGTAATGTTTATATTCTATACATCAAAGGCATATTATTCTATAGAGCACTAAAATTTCCATCTGAGCAAGTATATTCCACTTCTGTGATATCCCTCAACTTAATGATTTCATTGTAATTAAATGTGAATAATTTTATTTTTGGTTGAGTATGCTACATTAAAAGACAGATATACATTTGATTATCAGTAATTTTGCTAATAATAATTATTTGTAAATTTGATGTTTGTAAAGTTGTAATTATGTTTTTATTCTATAAATAAAAACAAAACTAGGAAATTAATGGTTAAGTATAGGTGGTTGGAAGAGGGAAAAAACTTGCAATTTTATTTTGGAAAATATTATTATCCTGATGATGAACCATCGTTGCTGGTTTGAAACGTTGATTACTACAACTACCAAATGCGACATGAATCCGAAAACTGATTTACGCAAAGATGAAGTTCACAGAAACTTGAAATCCAAAATATTATTATCCATCAACAAGTCCTAGGCATCTAATCTAGGTAATTAGATTTAATTTTAAAATTATGATATTGGTCAATTAAATATTTCCTAAAAGATGGGAAGTTGTTCTCAAGAGTGGGAAACAAGAGTTCATTAATGAGCAGCTAACTACCTGTCACATGTTGGTGAGATGGAGGCATTTAATAACCACCCAAAGAGTGGTAAATGGATAATATATTTTTAATTTTACTTGCTTTTATCTCACAATTTTCTCAAAGTGGAATTGGAGAGATTGAAGAGAAGCAAAAAGTAATAGACAGAAGAAAAAAATTGCAGGCCTAGTTGCTCAAGGGTACCAGTAGTGGTTGTGTCAAGGTTGGGAGGAGCGAAGTACTTGATTCTTATTTTCCCTGGAAAATTCTTCAAGTCAATGTCTCCAACCTTAATATTTTCTTATTAGTATTTAGAACATTAATAATAAAAAAAATCATTATGTCTCTGACTAGTTCATTATTCTTTAGATTGGTTTGAAGAATGAAATGAATAATGTATTATGTTATTAAGACCAAGCAGGGAATGTTTCATTTATGTTCCATTTCTATACGTGGGTATTATCAAAGAAAATAATAACTTAAAGAATATAGAGACAATAAATTTCTTTTATTTAAATACAGTTTGAATTTGGTAGTAGAGTATTGATAATAGAAACCAATAAGTAGGTTGTATATAAAACAATAATGATATGTGGCATGAGAACAAATAAATAGAAGAAACGAAAATATAGTTAGAATAGAATGATATAGAAGGTAATTGTAGAGAGAAATTAGAGGGTTATGTAGAAGCATATAGACAAATTGTAGAATAAATAAGATTGTATTCCTTTATCAATGTGAATAAATTAAATAACCATTGTATTCTATTCATATATATGCAAAAAAAAAAAAGATTTGTAATTATATATGTGTGTGTGTGAGAGAGAGAGAGAGAAGTACTATAGAAATATAATTTAGATAAGCATAGTAATAGTAAATATTCTAAAGAAAAAGAAAGAATAACTAAAGTCAAAAATATGTAAAAATGAATACTCGTACAATTACCTACAATGAAAAGAGAGAGCTCTTGATGTAGAGACATATGGAATGAATTGGAAAAATATAGTAAAGAAACAATATAGGATATATAAATATGTTAAAACTAGAGTTTGAGAAAATACAAAGTAATCACCTCTATGAGGTTGTTTCTCTTTTTAAACAAAAAAATGAACGTTTTCTAATAACATATATAATGGCATAATCCAGTCATAATAAACTTATCTAAGTATATATGAGAAAATGTTCCAAAGAAATATTTCTAAAAAATACAAGGTTTGAATAGGGAAAAAAATTTGTTATTAACATAAAACATATTTAGTTCATAAGAATGGTATTTCCTTGCTAGGTGACCTAGTAAAATAAGGAAAGACAACAGAAGTAAACATTGTCTTCATATATATACAAGTTTTCATTTTCCCAAGGAGGAGCCAGAGGGTTTGAAAAGATTTTCTAACCTAAAGAAGGCACAATGGAAACATTAAAATTTAAAAACCTGGAAATAGAACTTCAATTGCGGCCAATGTTGTTTCCTTAAGCATGCTCAAGAGTAATTTAATTACTAAATACATGTCATAATTATAACAAAAAAAAAAAAAATTATCACGAATGGGTTAGTAATAACCTATAAAATATTTTATACTATGAACTAGGGTTTTACTCAAAAGAGGAAAAGAGTAGTACCTTGTATGGTTATTGATTATTTTTCAAAAAACCTCCTCTGCATAAGAAAGAGAAAAATAATGGTTAAATGAATATACAGGAGAATCAAACAAGTTTATGAGGAAACGTTTGTAAAAAAATTATATTAAGAAGAACATGTAATTTAAACCCCAGAGGAAAGAACATTAAAATGTTGCTCTTGGACACTAAGGTCAAAATTTCTACATTTAGCTAAAAGGAAAATTTTGAAAAAAGAAAGGAAATAAAAATGATCTCAATAGAACAAGCTCGGCATGTTTTGGCAAGCTGAAAAAAGAAAGCACCAGTTGATAAATAAAAAATAGAACCACCATAAATAAATCATGATGCGAAAACTATAAATGAAAAGAACCCTTTTGTGGCTAGAAAACCTAGAATTTTAAGTGGGAGAAAAACCTTTTTCCCTATAATTATAGTAATTACATGAATGTCCTGAAATATGGGCAATAGTCGAATAAGAACCATGTCAATTTTACATTTAAAAGTTTTGAAAGATAAAGAAGAGTATCTATATATTTACCTAGTTTTGATTTCCATAAGCATGTTAGAAGAATCACTTACAAATTATCCTCGAGAACTAAGCGAATTCAAATGTTTACTACTTTAAACTCAAGGATTATCCCTATAAACCTAGAAATAACACAAATATTAACGTCATATATGTATTTATAATAGTTCGCCTGTGAATCTCATATAAAATCAAGAATACACAATGGTTATAAGAGTTAACTCTCACCTTTGGATTGAGTATTGACATATATCAGGTGGAAAAAAATTTCACTCTACAAAATGCATGGTCAACTACATTTGCGCGATAGATGGAAGCGGCATGTGAAAGGAAAATAATGTTATGAATATAATTCATATAAAAATAATAAATATAAATATAAATCTAATAATAATAATAATAATTAATAATTAATTAACTAATGGTTAGTTAGTTAGATATGAAGAGAAATGTCTTAGAGACATGACCATTCATGAAAGGGCACCTGCCTAGGGTATATAAGGAGGCTCTCATTCTCATTTGTAATCATATCATATCTCATATCAAGTCTTATGAAATAATCAATATATTGGTACATGTCTTACAATGGAAATTTACGTCTTTGAAGTATTTTAAATATTTTTGTCGCGTATACGACTTTTGGTTGTTACATTAGTATCAGATCCATGTTAGCAGATCTCGACCTTTGGCCATCAAATTTTCATCGCAATTAAAGTGTTTTGCTACACGATTTGGAGTTTCTCCATTTTTGGTCAAGCCATTGGCCACTTAAAAAAAAAAAGAATTGGAAAAAGGAATAAAAAAAGATTATATATATCTATATATATATATATATTATATATATATATATATATATATAATATATATATATATATAGTATATATATATATCTAGATATATTAAATTTCTACATTATTGATAAAAAGTGCATGATAAAGTCAAAAGGGGATCTTTCCAAATATCTTAAAACTATACATAAGAGAAGGAAGAGAAGATAATATTATTTTGATTAAGTGGTTTACAAGCTCGTGGTTTCAGAAACCCATGGTAATTGTCCATGGTATTTCAAGGTAAAAGAAGAACAAAAGGAATACAGAATCTCTTTATGTGAGTGGTAATTTTTACTTTTTACATGAAGAAATTCACCAAGTCAAAGGCACATAAGTGGACATATATTTTATATTATGCCCTAAAGAGGTGAATAACCACGTTTCGCTAAGGTTGTAGCTTGTCAAAAAGAAAAAAGGAAAAAATATAAATATAAATATATATAGAAATAAATAAATAAATAAATAAATAAAAATATATATAGATATATATAGTAAAAAACAAATGATTTTTTTTTTTAATTAGGGTAAGTGGCCTTAACTTGTCTTTTTCAGAATTTATGTCGCTTTTTGTGTATTCGCTTGTGTGAGAGTTGTTTGCTTGATTTCTTTGAACGCTTACTGTCATTTACATGTGTACTATCTTTTCCTAGCCCTGTTTTAGTTTTCGTTGCTATCTCACTACTATCACATGCATGAAACTATTTTGCACGGACGTTCACCCAACCGACGAACTATCTCACCCACATGCATGTTGATCTGTTTGTTGAATATTTCATTCATGTTTTTCATGAATTGTCAATCACTTCTGATATCACTTAGTGTCACCATGAATTCACTATTTTATTTGCTTTTAGTTTCCCGCCAGTGAGTCAGGCCAACCTTGACCTAGGCTCTACCTTCACCAAGGCTACATTGCACAATCTGGGGAAGGAAGGCTCACCTTCCTCTCCAAAAATATGCATTCCTACCTAGCACTAGCCTCCAGGACTATTTTGCGCATTTCTAGAGGACAGTGGTTGCTTGGCCCAAGAAATTGCACAAATCTGTCCCTACACCAGTAGTCCTTCCCAACTGGAATTGTTCATTGCACAATACCATAAGTTAGTTGCCTGACTAGATTATGCATTTCATAGATCCAATAGCTAGTCCTGCATATTAGATAGCCTAGATTGCTTTTTGCACAGTTCTGGAAGCCAATCACCCATCCTTCCAGTGAAATTTGTGCAATCTTTCTCATCAGTTTCTCAGGTAACTTTTGTGTCCTTCCTGGATTTTCTTTGTTTCCACTAACATATTTCTAGAATTCCATGCATGCTGCTTGTTTCCAGATATTTCGATTGTTCATCCTTATCAATGGCTTCCAAGAGAACAAGATCACAGAACACTGATGGAGTTGCAGTTGGAGAAGCAGTTGAGCAGGTATCCTCTAGTCTGTTGATTTATGAAGATACAAATATGTATATAGACAAGGACATCAAATTGAAGTGGAAAGAGGTTAATGAAATATTCATAGGCACTTTTGGGGAAGACCTTGCAGACTGTCAGGTGTACGTGAACATTCACGAGTTCAGCTTGTACTGGATTTCATGTAGATACCCCACGTTCCCATGCTTGGACATGATTCACTGGATCATCTCGCACATTGATCTTGAGATGATGATATTGAGAAGTGCCATTGGGATGAAGCTTGCAACCTTCTTGGCACGAGATTATGATGAGATGTATTAGATTTCAGAGCCCATGACTGCCATGAGTCCTCCATTCAACTTGCCCAATAGTAGAGGCAACTACAGAGACATTCTAAAGGATTGGGTAAAGGATCCAGCTCATTTCAGGATGACACCCAACCAGATCTACAAGACAAAGATATTGATGAAGTTGTACCAATACTTGGCCATATTCGCATGTCGACTAAGTGGCCAAACAAGCACTGAAACCTTTCCTCAGAGTTGGGTGATCACATTGGACCAACTAGCTAGAGAAGGAAGACCATGTAACTGGTCTGGCACACTGGCTCATCAGTTGAAGGAGCAAGTCATGAAGTCTTGACAATCACCCGAGGGTATGCATGCAGAGATTTATATGTCTGCCTACATCCTAGATGCAGTCTATGCCTAACATGAGTTCTTGGGCTTGGTGTGGGCATGGTCACCTACGGAGACTGTTGGGAACATGTATTTCAAGTTTTTGTTTGAATGCAGCTTCAAGGGAGTAATCATACGACTGTTCGACCATTTTGTCACCCCAGTATATAGGATGATATTTGAACAAGATCCACATTGCATGTCAAAGGAAGCAATGGAGACATTGTTAGGCATTGCAGATTGGTATGCATCATCGTCTGACACTTTCATCCAAATGTTCAGTGTGGAGAAGCCTGCACATGTTCTACCAAAGTTTGCCTTGGACATACCTTTCATGCAAGAAGTAGTGTATCACATCTCAGTAGGATTGACAACTAGACTGCAACAGAAGAAGAAGGCATCTTGGCCCACTCTTCCATTGCAGATTGGGTTATATGAGATTTGGAGCATCAAGTAAGCAGATGTCGAAGCAAAATAGATGAAGAAGTACCTGTTCAACCTCCGAAGCTTAAACCCGTATGACCCACATTACATTGTGAAATATTACTGCATGAGAGTTCAGTTCAACTAGATCCAGGGGGAATTTCATTGAGTCAAGGAAGACTCATGGAGGTATTTCTACAATTTCTCCAATCCCAATGAATAGTTCAGCTTCATCATAGAGTGGTTAGCAAAGCAGCATGAAGCAACATCATGGAGAGAACCAGCAGTAGCAACAATAGCAGCAGCAGTAGAGGCAGCAGAGCCAATCATACCCATGTGTGACAAAGGGAAGAGGAAGATTGTTAATTGTGTGGAGGAGGAGAAAAGATGCAAGTTTCGAGCAAATCCACTTGTAGAATAAGCAGATATGGTTATTCAGGCAAAGAGGCAACAACACGAGAAGCGAATCGCATGAAGGCAGAGGGATAAGAAGAGAATGGAAGAAGCAAAAAAGGAGTTGCATGAGCTGAGGGAGCAACTCTAGAAATAACAAGAGTTGCGCCAATGGGAGAAGGAAGTGCAGTAGCAGCAAATACAACTGGGGGCGCATCATCTGCAGACAAATGAAGCAGCGCTTGTACAAGTAGTCAATTCATCTGAACAGCTGGCATTAGGCAAACAGGGTGAACCATTCCAGGGAAAAGACTTTTCTCATGAGATAGAGTAGACACTTAAACATAGGGAAAATTTTAAGAACCACCCTAAATTTATATGTATAATAAATGGGTGAATCCCCATGATACATAGGAAAAATGGGAGGTGATTTTATCACTAAT